>WSXT02227678.1:0-16471 GCA_011762715.2 Neuroterus valhalla | reverse complement strand
GATAAATGGAACATCGGCGGACTGCTGCCCCGAAGACGCGTGTTCGATTCCTGACAGCTTCGTTTTTTACTAACCCGATTTTTCTGTTTCAGCTTATAATTTAATAATATCATATGTTTACAGAGTAAACAAATATATAATTTCAAATATTGTCAATTCTGAATTTAAATTAATAGGAAATCATGTTTTGTGTATAATACTGTATAGTGTATATATTCGATTTCGAGTTCAATAGCATATGTGAGTTTCTTTTTTTTCTATTCGGACTGTGGGACAAGGTTTCTCAGTGCAAGAAGTGAAAGATTATACTAAACTGTAATATCGGTTTTAACGTATTATGTAACTAAATTTTTATGCGTGGATTGATCGAACTCTTCAGACCTTAAAAAACACGGATTCGCCCAGACACAATCCGGGCATCCGTTATACCGTACAATACGCGGACTCAAACGGATTCTTTCCGGATTGATTGAATCCGTTACACCGGACAACTTTCGGATTCTACCGGATAAAAACCAAATTTAATTTCGTGCTCCTCTCGCCGGAAAAATTGCGGGCACTTTTGGATAGAATCCGGAGGACAAAAACCGAATCACGTTTCGGACAAATTCGGATCAATTACGAAATCCGAAATTTGTCCGGAACTTATCCGAAGTTTTTAGAAGTGGATGCTTCCAACACCAGGAAACCGGCTTTTTGCCCTATTTTCTGCTTATTGACCGGCCACCGGCTTTGCATCCGAAAAACCGGCCGGGCCGGCCAAAAACCGGCCACTTGGCAACCCTACCCGTGAGGCACAGAAACCGCAACTGCTGGGTTGCAAACCCAGTGCGTTACCACAAGGCCACTTAGGTCTCGTATTACAGACGCTCTTAGATCGATGACAAGTGGAATCCCTGAGCATTAAGATTTTTATAATAATTTTACACCTCAACGGAGGCCCACTGGAAAAAACGGCTGCAGGGTTTTTTATATATGTATGTGAACTATAAAATCATCCTGTTTCCGGAAGTCAACTCACATGACATTACACGAGTTCCCCTTGTAAGAGGAATGATATAATAAATATCTTTGGCTTATCTTTTGAACTTTGGAGAGTTCTGCTCTCATCCTTGTGTTGTCAAAATCGGTAGCAGTCGCTAATTACGCAACGCGTTCGAGCGTAGTTGGAGTGTCAGCCGCGGTGCACCATCATCCATACGTTGTAGGCTCGTTTTCGCCGTTCTTCAGGAACAGGATTGCCCATAACCACTCAGCTCGTGCCTTCATTTGTAGGATAAACATATAAACATTACAGGCGTCAAATTACGTGCTTGCTGAACTTGCTTAAATTCCTTTAATCTCCCTCGACCAATTGCTGATTAGAAGGATTTATGCCGCTCTTGGGGTGCAGTTCCAAACTGAAGGAAGAGGCGAGAAAATATACGTCATACGAATACGCATTCATTGAAATGTTTTTCAGTTTACCTCCTGTTCTTTTTCTATAATTTTGTCATAATTATGACATCTTCTTTTTAATAGAATTTATAAGTATTATTCAAGCGCTGAAGTCATTAAATTACTTCGTTTGATGATTCGTTTTGAGGAAATGAGCTTTTTTAGCCATTTTTTAAAAACAACATTGGGTACAAACGTGACGTTCTCAAAACATCTAGCACGCTCATATAAAAATTAAAGCTTGCACTTCAAGTTTATTATATTGAATAAATTATTAACGCCGCCTATCTAAAAAAAACCGAAACGAGAAAATTACTGTTTGAAAATAATCACCCTAAAGTACAAAGTTTACCCCTTGATATAAGCCGTACAAGAGAAGTACAACCAAAATATCTTTGGTACAACCTGTTATAAAGTAAATCTGATACCAGATTCAGGGACCCTAAAAATATATGGGTATGGTGGTTTGATTCAGTAGGCATTAAAGGTGGCGAGTTGAAGACAAATTATTTACAATCGTTGCTTGGAAGGGCGATAGTCAGGGTCGGATTTACCTTGAGCGCCGCCCTGGGCCTCATGGAAAATGCCGCCCTTTTTTGAAACATACGAAATGCCTTGTAATTGCCATTCACATGATCGGCGAAGAAAATCTTTGTATGTTGCAATACAACATACAACGTAATTCCCTCACGCAGAATATTATACGCTGAAAGTAGTGGTCAAAATGGTCCTTATATGCTAACCGAAAAAATTCTTACCACTTGTGAGAAACGATCAGTGCTGGGTTAAACATTTTTTGTGCCCCGAGTCATGTTTAGTTCGATTACTTCCACGTAGAATATTTTTTTTGATGTTTTATCTGAATGTTATATTATAACTATGTCATTGGACTATTTTTAGCTTTTCAATTTTATAAGTAAGATGAATATTTTTTTCTGGAATAACTTGGAATATCCACATAAAAATTGATTATGATTGGAACCCCAAAAAATCCATTTTGTTGGTAATGAAAAAAGATATTGCATTTATTTTTGTATTTTTTTACCCCTAGGATTCAAATTTCGAAAAATTCAATTTTCTTTCAAATATTACACTATTTGAAAAAAACAACCTTTCTCTTCAAAAATTACATTTTTCAGTTTGAACTCCTACATTTTTGTACAAAATTCATATTTATTTTCAAGAATTACCTCTAGATCTCCTTCAGATGATTCGTGTTGGCTGAAGAATACAACAATGTTGTTTAAAATTGATGTATTTTCTTGAAAACTCGTTTTTTGCTTGGGACAACAATAATCTTCTTTTTTCAAGATTCACCTTTTGGTCTGAAAATTAAAGTCTCTCGTTCGAACATCGTCTTTTACTCAGTCAATTTGGAGCCCAAAAAATCCATTTTGTTTGTTATGAAAGAAGATATTGCATTCATTTTTGAATTTTTCTCACTCCTCAAAATCAAATTAGAAAATAAGGGAATTCTGTTTTCAAATAATAAACTATTTGACAGAAGATAACTTTTCTTTGAAAAAAATCATATTTCCGAGTTACAACTCCCACATTTTGGTACAAATTTATATTTATGTTTGAAAATTCACTCTTTTATTGAAAAATAATGTATTTAGGTTGAAAATTTCAAATATGTTCTTTAGATGACTCGTCTCATTCACTTGAAAATACAACAACTTTGCTGAAAACTGATTATTTCCTTGAAAATTCGTCTCTTTCGCTACAGCATTTATCTTCTTCGTAGGAAATTAATTTTATTTTTATGAAAGTTTAACTTCTTGCTCATGTTACATAACAATATGGAGAGATGTTGAAGTACAGAAATTTTTATATCCGGAAATAATAATACAATTTTTTGAGAAGAAGGAAAATTTATAAAAAATATTCTCCTCAATATTATGGGGCACATGCGGACTTTTTATAAAAAGTCTTAAAATATTTTTTTTGAGTCTGGATGTGCCGCATGAGATTGAGAAGAATATTTTTCATCAACTTTCCTACTTTTCGGAGAAGTGGCTATAAGCTAAACTACTTTGTTGAAAATTCATTTTTTCAAGATTCACCTTTCGGTTTAAAAATTTAACTCTTTTGTTGAAACATCTTTTTTTACTTAGTTAATTTGGAGACAAGAAACTATCTAGATTTTTATGAAAGAAGATATCGCATTCATTTTTATCCTCTTTTTTACTCTTAAAAACTTATGGAATAATAAACGTTTTTGGACTTCAATCGGCTTGTACTGTGAGTAATTTTTTATGAGATTTGTGGATGAATATTTTTTCCTTTAATTCAAAGAGTAATTCTTTGAATAATATTTAAAAATAAATGTAATTAGCTCATTAAAAATTGTATTGAGTCGTGGTAAGCAATTTATAATAATTCGATTCTTTTGATAATTTCCAGATATATTTGTTTTAACTCAAAATTGTGAAATTGTGAACTGGTTTCGGCTTCTTATTCAAATTTTGTATAGTAAATAAAAAACTGTTTTTCCTATACTATTATTGAGAATTACAAGACTGTTTTTGCATTTAGTATTGAAAAGTTTGGAAGTTTTCATCGAAATTCCTTCAAGATCTTGAACATTTTGGTACCCATCCAAGACTCCTGGACTAATTCAGACTAATTCTACACTCTTTACGGGACACATTTTTCCGTGCATACGGTAATTACGGTATGCTATCTCCACGCTATTGAAAACTCAGTATATAAGTCGTTTGTACGCAAGGGTTCCAAAAGGTTAGACGGTGAATTATATTCCATCTTCTTAGTTGGGAAAAATCCGAAAAAGTGCAGAAATTCGTCATCCAATAAACACTCGAGGTCTAAAGAATAGATATTTCTCAAATGTTTTGACTTCTAATGAATTTCACTGGGACTTAAATAGCTGGAATGAGGAATAACTGAGAATTCTTAATTAATTCCTTCATACGCTGCGCATCGCTTTCTTAATTCAGAATCGAGTTTTTCAAGAATGTGGTTTAAAGTGTTCATTCAAAAATGATCTTTACCAAAAACTTGCCGCCCTGGGCCCGGGCCCCGAGGGCCTCTAGTGTAAATCCAGCACTGTGGAAAGAATGAAAATTGTGGGAGGAAAAAAAGGTCTGGATTGTGGTACTATTGCTGAAAGAAGGAACATGTCAATACTATAAAAAGGAATAGAAGAGAGTAGAATTATTTGAAAGATTACTGGGGTAAAAAGTGATAAAAGTTGTTGAAGAATAAGGAATAAGTCAAAATAGCAAACAAACTGATAAAAAAATAATACAAGTAATTATAAGTAATAGGGCAAAAAAGGACTGTTAGAACTTTAAAGTAACAGCAGGATAAAGTTCTGATCACTTTTTTCTCGACTTTTCTTTCGGTTCTCCTCTTGTAGTAACATCGAACTTGTACGACGAAAATTGCTCAACTTTTCTTGAATTATTAAGGAAGCATGAAGCTCTTCAGATAAGTTGGAAGAAAAAATTTTTTTTTTCATTAATAATAATAATAATGGTAATGATTGATGGGGCGTTGTTCTAACCCTCAATAATAAATTCCTTGAAGAATGTTGATGTTGGTTATTGGTTTTAATTTTATACATACAATTGGATTGTTTTGATCGTTCCGGTACAAAATATGTGAATTTGATTAAATCTGTAAAAAATTATACAATTTCTTGCAGGGACGCAGATTTGCAATGAGAAAATTTCTTTCTTGGACAGTTGGGGAATTATATCTGAATAAAAAAACCTATTTTTATTTTCAATCAAACTGCAATGAATTTTCTGTTGGCGTTAAGCATTATTTCTGTAGGTAGAATTCAACTAAAATCACACTTCAGAACCTAGAAATACATATTATCAATAACTAATTGTAGTTAAAGAATTCTGTGGAAATTCTTTGAAAATTTGGAAAAATGTGTCCCTTCACTATGACAAAGATTTATTGACAATTCTCATAAGTTTAGTTGAGAAGTTTTATAACAAATTTTTGTAACAAAATTTAGTTGAAATATTTAAACGAATGTACGTCGCTATAGTTTCTAAAGAATTCTTGGACAATTCTTCAACTAAAATGGTTTTTTGATTATTCGTATTTTTACTGCAGTGTGATTTGAGATGAATTTTATTTTATAAAAACAATTTCCATTGGTAATAGAAAATTCATTAAATTCTAATGCTTGTATGCCGAAACATTTGAAAAAATTTAATTGTATTCCATTTTTTGATATTTTGCACCAAAAAATGTATGAAAAAAACAGTCACTTTTTTTCAAAATACAGTATATTCCAAAATAATTTAGGTTCTACTTTCATTTTCGACATTCTTGCCCGAATTTTTGTTGGAAAAGATGCTTCTGGCCCTTATTTTTCACTTTTCGAATTTCTCTCCTCTCACCCTCCAGTTTTCGTTCGGATGCCCAAAAAAATGATATTCTCCAAATCTGATCAAAATCGGTTAATATTTAGGGTGGGCGAAAAGACGATGAAGTTTTCCATTGATTTAATATGGGAAAAAGTCAGCTTTTTGTGAATCTAATATTTGAAAGCGATAATATGCAACAATCAATTCCGTGTTCAGTATGTTGGTCAAAATTTGTCAGAGAATAAGAATCAATCATAAATTTTGAGGTTGAATGATTTTAAGCAATTCTTATAGGTCCCCAAAGAAAATCCCAAAAGTGACGAATTTTAGTTTTACGTAATACTGCGGTTTATGGACGAATTTTGAAAGTTTTTTTTTCATGAATGATCATTAATCAATAATTTGAGAATGCCGAGGCATTCGTTAACGTATATTCAGTTGTTTAAACAATTTTTATATATTTGAACCTATATTTTTTTAAATTTAATCGAAAAACTAACGTGATTAAGATAAAAAAATTTGTTGAAATAATTAAACGATTATTCAAATATTACGTATTTTTTTCAAGTATATTCTTTACCTAAAAAATAGGAGCAAGATTTTTTTCAGTAAATTTTCGGCAGATTTTAATATTTTAATTAGTAATTTGTTAAATTGAAAGGAGGTCGAAAATATTCAAGAGGTAAGAAGGGAGGAGTGAATGTAAGAAAGGTAAACATGGGGCGCTGGGGAAGAAAAAAGTTCAGGGGATTCGAAGCAAAAATGAAAAATGCCAATCTAAAAGGTAAAGAAGAAAAAGGGATAGACGAGTTAATAGAAGAATGAAGGGGGTGATTGATAAGGTAAAAGAGGCTGTAAGACCAAAAGAGGAGGAGGACATAGAAAGAAAAGGATGGTGGGATAAGGAATGTGAGGAAGGTAAAGAGAAAATAAAGGAGAGTATTAGAGAATGGAGAGGAGGAGAGATTGTCAAGAGGGAGTATAACAGGAGGAAGCGAGAATATGAGTGAATGTTAGGCGAGTAAAAGCATAAGGAAATAGAAAGATGTAAGGAAGAGGTGGAGAAAGCGTCGAAGGAAGCAAAAATATGGGAGGCAATAAATAGGGAAAGAGGAAGAAAGAAGGAAGTGTATGATGATATAAAAATAAGTGGGGAAAAGAAAGAATGGTTAGGGAAGAAGTAATAGAGGAACGAGGGTAAGATAAAAACGATATAAGTGGGAGGGGGGGAGTAAGCGAGGCATTGAGAGGCTGGAAAGAAATAAAGCGACAGGAGAGGATGGCATTAAGAATGAAGCTCTCAAATATGGGGGAAGGGGGATAAGAGAAGAGATGTGGAGAATTTGCAACAAAGTATGTAGAGGGGAAGGATGGTCTGAAGAATGGAGGACAGGATTACTGATTCTGCTAATAAAAAAAGGAGAGGGTAAAAAGGTAGAGGATTAGAGAGGTATTACTCTGATGTCAGTGGGGTATAAGATCTATGCGGAAGTACTTAAGGACAGTCTAGAGAGTCAGGTGGAAGAGAAAGGAAGTATCCTACACAACGAGACTGGTTTTAGGAAAGAATGGGAACAACTGAAAACATTTGCGCCCTAAACTATCTAGTAAATAGGAACTTCGGGCGGGAAAAAGTGAAACTTGGTGCCTTGCTTGTGGACTTTGAAACAGCGTTGGATTCAGGAAACAGGAGGGGTTTGAGGCGGGCAATGAAAGAAAGGGAAGTAGGTGAAGAGTTGATAGAAAGAATAAAAAAGAAAAATCGTGGTGACCAGAATCAGAGTGAGGATAGGAAATGAGAAAGGAGAGGAATTCTGGACAGGAAGAGGACTTAGGCAAGGTTGCTCGTATTGAGCCCGCTACTGTTCAGTATAATGCTAGCATATTTAGAGGAAAAGCTAAAGAAGAAAGGGGAAGGAGATAAAATCATAGGAAGCAGTAAGCTTTACTCTTTAGCATATGCGGATGATGTAGTACTATTAGCAGAGGACGAAAGAGGATTAAATGTAATGTTGAGAGGGTTTGAAGAGTATACGTAAAAGGAAAAGATTACACGGTAAACGTTAGTAAGAACAAGATGTGTTTTAGGAATAGAAGGAAGAAAATTCAGTACAAGTGGAAGGTAAACGAAGGAACGATTAAACCAGTGGAGGAATTCTGTTACTTAGGGGTTTGGTTTAGAGCAGGGGGAGACAACGAGCTGCAAGTTAGAAAAAGGATAGAGTGTGCGAGGAAAATAATGGGACAAGTTTGGGGAACAGGGAAGAGAAGGTTTAAGGGTGATTGGAGGATGAGAACATGGATGTTCGATGTGCTAGTATGGGCAGTCGTGTGCTATGGAGTGGAAATGTGGGGCTGGAAGGAGCGAAAGAGAGTGGAAAGTCTTTATGAAGGATTTCTGAGGTGGTTTATAGGGGTAAGCTGGTAGTTAAAATGGTAGTTCGGCAAGTGAAGAGAGCAAGGAAGTTTGAAGAGAAGCTGAAGAGGGACGAGAGAGAAGCAAAATCGGTCTTGGGGGAATAAAGGAGATTAGGTCTAGACTTTAGAGAGAAGAGAGGCAATACAGAAAGCTCAAAATGGGAAGGAGAGAGACAGCGAATGAGGAATGAATGTGAGATTCATAAAGGGAATATAGAATGGCAGGAAATAGAATTGGAGATGTTAGTAAGGCATGGACAGGAAAGATGGAGGAAAATTATGGAATAACAGTACCACAGGTGGTATAAGATGATCAAACGGGTCGGAGAACCAGACTACCTGACAAAGTTTAAAAAAAGAGAATGAGTGGAATAGAGTGTTACGATTACGATGTTACGATGTGGTTATGCAGTGGAGTCGTGAGAAAATGTACAGTATAGAATAGATGAGGAGACTGGAAGAACTTGGGAAAGAAAAAGCCAAGGGTTTTTTTCTAAAATGTTTTTTCTGCTTAAATGAAGCAAGAACTACTTGTCCTATTAAAAAGTTGATTTTACCAAATTTGTAGATCTTATTTTGTTGCACAATTTTAGTCCATTTATATTTTCCCGTACCTTGCATAGTTTGACCAAAAAATGAATCTTTCTATTTTTAATTATTTTTTGTGCGACCAAAATTTGAATTTTAAATTTTTTGGGAAAACTTGATGAGTTGTAAAGATCATCCTGGAGAGCTCCCAAAAAGGAACATTTTTTTCTTCAATTTTTTTTTCATATCTTGCGTTGTTTGGTTCAAAATTCTCATTTTTGTTAATACTTTTGAATTTTGAAAATGCCACAACTCTGACAATTTTGTTTTTACCAAAAAAGTCGCGAGGATAAATTATTTCAATTTTTACCTACTACCAGAAACCGATCGAATATAATCATTCTTTCGAAAGTTATCGAGTTCACAAATTATTATTTTTTTTTGTGTCATCAAAATGGGAGTTTTCGATTTTTTGAGATAAATTCAAAAAATTTCATTCACGATCTTGTAGAGCTCCCTAGAAGAAACGTTTTCTCTCTCACTGACTTTCTTTTCAATCTCGCGTTATTTGGCTAAAAATTCTCATTTTCTTTCATATTATTGAATTTTAAAAACACCGTAACTCTGACAATTTTGTTTTATTCGAAAAAATGATAAGGATAAATTGCTTCACTTTCTACGTGCTACGAGAAATTGTACTTACAATTTTTGAGTCTTGGAAAAAAAAGTCCAAAAATTTTTTCAAAATGCTGCCCCTCTTTGATTTTTCATCCAGAATAGCTGGTTAACGAACTTGACCTGTCTTTTTGGCTCCTCAAAATGTGTGCCAAAGGGCAATCCAACCCGATCATTTTCGCGAAAGTTATCGAGCACACAGAATACAGACTACAGACAGACAGACAGACATACATATAGACACCCTCGTAAAAACCATTTTTTCTGACTCAGGGGGTCTCAAAACGTGGAGATTTATTCAAATCCGCGAAAGTCATTTTTCGCATAAAACCAATACCTCCTCATTCTGAATGAGAATGTAAAAATCGGAAACGATATTGAGATTTTCCGGCGATCCGGACTTCGTAAGTATGCACGTGATGCACGTTAACATACTGGCGCATAACCTCATTTTATCACAAACCTTCAATTTATGCACTAGAAGAAGAATAATTTGGGAATATTCTGTAAAAACGCATGAATTGGAGAAGTACACCGAGAAAAAAATATTCTTCGTTCAAGAGGATTCCTCTTATTTTGATGCGATATTTCCTCTAAAATATGGTATAAAAACTATTCATCTTAATTTGAGAGGATTGATTTCTCTTGAAGAGGATTATTTTCAAATGAAGAGGATCCTCTTAAAGGGAGAAGAAAAATCCTCTTAAATGATGGGGGTCCTCTTCTACGTTTCAAATGCAATCCTCTCATTTGGAAAGTATTTCATCTAACTCTAAATATGATACATTATAGGTTAGGTTTTTTGTTCAAATAAATACATATATAGTTTTGATAAGAACAATATGGAAATTTATTCAAATTACTTAATATTAAATAAAATAAATTCTAGATACGATATATATTAGAACTGATTGATAAAATAATTACTATTAATCATATTATTATATAATACTTCATTGTATGTGGCCTCTTCCATATATAGTGTTCAATTTATTAATATTTTTTGTTAAATCAGAACATTTTGAATCTGATCTGATCCCTTATCAAGGTTATTTTTGTTATGCATTGAACATTATTGATGCATTTCAAAACAGATGTAGAGAAAAAAAGGGAAAATTGATGAGATTTATGTTTTCTTTTATCTGAAAAAGTACGTTGAGGTTTACGTTTCAAAAATTACGTTATTGTTTATTTTGCACAGATAAATAGGCAAACTGAACATTTACTTAGTTTTAAACGACTCGATGTACATACTGAGGCCCAAATTTTCTAAGAATGTCTTCATCCATCCTTGTTAAAGTTCAATGGTTCACTCAAATTTGACACTAGAGTCACTAGACTAGTAGGTTATAACGGTCGTTAGACTGCGCATGCGCTAATTCGGATCTAAGAGTAATTCCTCTACAAATTGGAGGAAAATACTCAATCTAAAAGGAAAATGCAAAAGGCGTCCTTTTGCCATCTCTCCTCTCAAAAAAGCGGAAAATCCTCTCATTTATAGAGGAATATTCACCTTTTGAGAGGAAAATGTGAGAGGATTCAAGAAGAGGAATTTTCCTCTCAAATTAAGAATATTTTTTTCTCGATGTACTCTTCCCAGTAGGACCATATCATTACTTGGTATAACTTCTTTATCAAAATTTGGGTCAGAAGCCATTTCCGCATTAACTTAACTTCAATGACTTCAATACTTGAGAATAATCCTCGATCTTGCTGGTCACGTGATTTTAATTTGAATGTGTATTTTCGCAGTTCCAATTTTCAACAGTTTTTTTTCTCTGAAAAAACGACGCAACAAAATCAACAAACCACTTTGAGTTAAGCTTAAAATCAAATATTCAAAAATCATTTACCTAAAATTGCGAAACAATTGAGATGTAAAAAATATTGAGGTGTACCAATTATTGTCCCGTTCGGAAATTTCTATCCCATTCTGTATTTTTTTCTCAGCAGAGTGAATATGCAATATATAATAGGAATGGTACTTGAATACTTTGAATGCTAATTGAAAAATAATAATTTAAGTATCAAACTCGGCAGAAAAGGTTTATTATTATCTTAATGATGCTTTATCGGCGGGTTTAAATGAATAATTGGCATTCGAGTAGAAGAACCCGGAGGGCATGTGAATGGGGATTATTTTTGGAAAGAAGGAGTTTTCATAGCAAGTATGGGGTGTGTATGGTTAAATTACCTAGGAACGTACGTGGGATAAGCATTGTGAACCCCGGGGATTGTCTCGCAGACACCTCACTGGCACATGCTTTATTGCAGAAGTAGAGGGTAGGGGAGGATTGGAACCTTTATTAGGTAGATAAGCGAGAGATTTGAGTGCATAATATATAGGCGCCCATCCACAATCTACAATCCACATCGAGCTACCTCGTTTTACTCACTTCAATGCCTAATGGAATTGAGTTCTTGTAGGCGTCCACCCCCTCAGCCTCAGCATCAGCCACCCGTCCCTTCCAGCGATCCTGAGGGAGGAGAACACGAAATAATTGGTATTTTGTCTCGCCAAATCCTTTATCACCCGAGTTTTAATTGACTTCGAGATTTTTTTTTCAATACTAATTTGCTGCGCCATTGTTTTCGGCGACGGAATGCTTCGATTCATTCTTAACGGTATATCGGTCTCGATTTCGATTCTCAATTCACGTGTCGATAATCCTCTTCCCTTATTATTTCAAACCTCTTATATTTTGTTCAAGCTTTTCCTACTGATGCTGATGGTCAAATTAAAATAAATCTGTCTCTAGTGTAGAAAAGTTTATGAGAATAGGCAGGTACGTCATAATCAGACTTGTAATTACTACAACCTTTTTCTGCACCGTCTAGATATTATTTCTAAAATCCACCCATGAAAATGAGAAATCACCGATTTCGTATGAAATCTGGCAGTCTAACCCGGATAATGTCAGGTTGTTGTTTGGGACTAAAATATATTGTTTTCCATGTTAAGATATGAGGCATGTATATTTCTTTTTTTATGTTCGAAAATACTTTTTCATTGATACAGTGATTATTTTCAAATATATTAAATACGCGTTAATTTTTCCAATATTTCATTATTATTGAATGTGTGGTTCCAATATTTTTTTGTGCAAAATTGACAATTTTCAATGCAAAAAAATCTCTGGCAAAGCTACATCATTATTGAGGATGAGTACCTTATATTTGCCCTTTTAAATTTCCCATGAATTTTATTTAGTAGATGAATTGCTTTTGTTGGAAATTCGTATTTTTCGGGGTCACACTTGCAAGTTTTCCTTTTAAATTCAGGCTTTTCTTTAAGGGGGTGTTCCTCCGAACGGGCCGGTTTTCAGAGCGTTTTTTGGAATTTTATTGTAAGAAAAGTATTCATTATTTTTTTATTCGTTTTTTCTAAGTTTTATTGGTCCTTAGGCTACAAAATGCAGTAAACATTTTTTCGAAAAATTTTTTCTTCTGTCCGCAGCATCGTTTTCCGTGAAGGCCGTCCATGAGGAGGTGGGTTCGCACCATTTTCCAAAAATGGCTGATTTGAAAGAAAAAAGGAAAATTTTTTCTTAATCTGAAAGGATCTCGCTATGTTTGTAGCAGGGCCTCTCCTTTTTTTTTAAATTGTCAAAATTGCGGGCTATTGAAGAAACAGTCGGGTTTTTTACCCTGTTTTTTCATTTTCAAAAATTTGTAACAAATCTATTTTAAAAAATGGATAAAAGCCGTCCTACAAAGATAGGGAATACGTTTCTGCGCATTTAAAAAAAAGAAAAATGAAAATCCGTCCACTGACGCCTTAGAAATCGTACGAACCAGTTTTGAAAAAGTAGTTTTGAGAAAAACGCATTTGAAGTATTAGATGAGAAAAAGCGACGAATTGAATTACCTTCTTGACGTATTTGATAATGTATTTTTATAAGTAGTTGTACATCTTTGAATCGTAGCATATTTATGTTTGAAAGGTCGCTCTACAAGTTTCCGTGGTCAAAAAAAATGTTTATTCACTTGTAAATTAAATATGGCGGCTTTTATAATAAAAAACGTAAAACAAATATACCAAAGTATAAAAAAACTTGCCAGAAACTCTTTTTTTTACGAATCGAGCAAAATCCTTTTGGCATGACATTCTTAGATGTATTACCTATGAGAAAATGAAAAAAAAATCGATTTTTTCAAATCAATTCGGAGGGACACCCCCTTAATGGAGCTAAATTATTTGGTACAATATTCAAATAGTTCGTATTTTGGCAGTTAAAAAGTTAAATTGAAAAAGCAAAGTCTACCAGAAAAATGTAAAATAAAACCAAGTGCTTCAATTTCCAACGAAAAAGATGAACTCTGAAAAGAAAATATAATAGTTGATATTCCTACCAAAAAGTGTTATATTTGAAATCGATAGCAAATAAATTCTATCGAAAAACACTAGTAGAAGATATAATTGAATTTACAACCAAAAAATATTGAATTTCAACCATGAAGATTAACTTCTGCACCAAAAAAGACCAATTTTCAACCAAAAATATAATATTTGCATTTTTGGTTAGAAAATTATTTTTCGTCAAAAATCGAGAATTTTCGGCGAGATTGATCCAACATATTCTAAGTTCTTCGAAGTCAGTATAATAATCTTTTAATCTCTCTAATATCTCATTAAATTCGTCAGATCATCCAAATTCGCAAAATCTTTTTCTTTAACCCTTTGAAATCTTATGGAATTATTATTATTATACTATTGAAATTTCTTTCTAATTAATCAAGAGATATATAATTAATAGGACAATTTCGAGACAATAACTCTGAATGGTCCAAACCTACATGTTTTCTGAACAATATCCTGGCCTTCGGTAGTTGGCCGAAGGTGAGAGAAACGAGGGCCAATGACCACGCTAAGACACAAAAATGTTCAGAATTACCGAAATGCGTTTTTCATTTGCTTATATAAATTAAACGCAGCCTTTGCCACGACCAAAAATTTAACGAGTTTATTGCAAGGGTTCAGATTATCTATCCGTACATTCATACCTTGTCTCAATGATCCCGATGATGCCTTATTGAATATGTCGGACTGAAATTGATAGTTTTCAGAATGTTCCCGCATGGCAAGTCCAATCCATCCCTTTCGCACCTGTGCTCGCTCGCTATGGCGAGACAAGAATAGCTGTTCCTTCGAAATGTCTCTTTCACACCCGTGCTTCTGAACCTCTATCTCTTTCGTGGCAGTGCTGGGCACGTCAATTGAGCTGCCGGATCCGCGTAAAATCATTTTTCAGAGAGCAAGATGATCCCTGGCGATTCGAAAACGAGGTCCCGAATTTTCAATTTTTGAAAGTACATTGCAATACAGAATTCAATGCGCATCTTTTTCTTACCAGAAAATATATTTTGTATCTTTTACTTTTCCCGAAATTGATATGAAACTAGCTTTTCTTAAAATAAAAAATTAATCTCCTTTTTCACTTCAACTCGCGACATCTTAAACAATTTTCAGAATTTACTAATAAATCAAAAGAAAAAATGCGTGTACAAGTATTTGAGAAGTAATTTTTTCATCAGCTGTGAATCCTTATACATTTCCCCGGAGCAGAGGATAAAAACGAGTCAAGTAATCGAGTAACATCAGAGTATTAGGATCATGTAGGAGTTTTGAGAAAATGATCAGTAACAGCATTTGTTATTCGCATACCTTGTTAGAAGAAGTACAACTTTTATCTTTCTTCTCTAGTTACAATTGACACAGGCATATCAAGTCTCTCATGTGCCCGCTTTTTTTACTTTTAATATTTTTAAAATCTATAACAATCTTGCGAACAATACCTATTTTTTTTGGAAGCCTTTATTTTATTTTTATTGATGATTCATCGTTACAATGGGAACTTTCAAGAAAAGTGGGCAGATGAGAGACTTGATATGCCTGTGTCCATGGTAACTAAAGAAGAAAGATAAAAGTTGTACTCCTATACTAACAAAATATGCGAATAATTTTCAGCGTTAGAGATCAACGGCATTAAATTTAATCCAGTTCATAAAGAAAAATAGTTCCAATATTATTTATTTATTGTTTTTTTCCTTTTTATGATTTATGAAAATATCAATATCTTCCGACATACCTTTGAAGATATTTCTTAACTGAGTGTACGCGACAGATCTGGTTCTTTTTTGGATTACAGTATTACGAAATTTCTCTCACCTTCACAAATTTCCTTTTGGAAAGTTTTTTTGAGGGTTACTGTTTACTGAAATATATTCGATTCTGGCAAGAATTCCCAATTTAAGATTGTTCGAATTCGTAATTTTTCCAAAAGACCTCACTTTTTAAAAATATCTGATTTCGGCGACAAATTTATTTATTTATAATCTTTTCAAATGTCTGAATTTGTGAATTTTCCACAAGACTCAACTGTTTCTCTTGAAAATCATCTTTCGGTTAAAAGAATATCCAATTCCGACGTGAGTTTCTGGAATGACCCAAAATTTCCCCAATTTGTAACTCGAAACCAATTAATTTTCAACGAAAAATATGAGTTCTAGAAGGAAAGTGTAATGGTTGATATTTGAACACAAGTTTTTGATTTAATTCAAGATCAAAACCAATCAATTCTGATACATAAGACGGAAAAAAAGTTGAATGTGCGACGAAAAAATATGAAGTTTCAACTATGAAGATGGCCAAATTGGCCAACGGCCATGCCACACTCAGAAAACTGTTTTGCTTGAATAACAAAAATTTTGTTGGCTGAACAAAATAATTTTGTTGCTCTTCGTGCAACAAAACAATTTTGTTGGAACTTTTTGTTGGCTAAACAAAACTGTTTTGTTGTCCTAACCAAACTTTTCTGTTGAGACAATGAAATGGTTTTGCTACCTAAATTAAATATTTTTTGGCTCAACAAAATTCGTTGGTTTACTCAACAGAAAACTTTTGAAGGCTTAACCAAATAATTTTTTGATCTGAAATAAAATCTTCTTCTGTCCTTACAAAATAGTTTCGTCAACGGAGATAATTATTTTCTGGTTAAAAAACACACTCCTTGCACTCTCAAAACCTGAGCCAGGCTTCAAATGCATCCTTATCAATGCCA
>WSXT02227667.1:3508-16471 GCA_011762715.2 Neuroterus valhalla | reverse complement strand
CATTTTGAACACACTAAGATAAAAAATTGATCTCAAGACCATATCTGCTGGAAGTTTAGGCATTTATTCCACCGGTTATTAAGGTTACAAGTAGATTGCATACCGTAAACCGGTCGGAAAACTCGATTTTATAAGAAAAATTTTGGAAAAATCGTGTTTCTTTTTAAACGATATTTTTTAATGCTTAAGAACATTTTTTCAAATTTTCATGACCACCGTTGGAAAGGAGAGATCTTAAGCTTCGAAAATATGTATGTCTCAATTTTTTACACCTTGAATTGCATGAGTTTTAATTGCAGAAAAGTGGTGTACCCGAAGGGGTATTCTCGGCGTTAAAGGGTTTTAAACTCTTCAGAACACTAAGCGCAAGTACAGTATTATGTAGAGCAGTTTTGAGCTTCATTTGCTACATTTTACTCCCAGTAAAATCTCATATACTGCTGATAATCTTCCGATCCTTATTTGTGTGCCTAGAATCTGTTAATCTATCTTTTCATCAATAACAAATAAACTCTGGGATACAAGGAATCATGCAATCGTTTAATCCTTCCTTCGTTTGAGGCAATGTTGCATTTTGTTTTATAAACCTCTGTTCGAAAACAATAAATTTGTTTCCTTTCCCGGTTATCATAAGATTATGCTCTTCATGCTGGTAACTAGTCTCCTCATCATCCTATTGCAGATACTAATTTAATGCTGTTGTAACAATCCCATCATCTGCATACCCAATTCAACGCATTCTCACTACCCCAAGATCAACACCTCCTCCGTCGAAGACGTCCATACTCCGTCCACGTAACTATTGAACATCCAGAAGGACATCCTTGTCTAGTTTTCTCTATCGCCCTTTTCGAAAATCTTTCCAGAAAAATAACTGCGAAGCAAAGTTTCTTGTTTGCTCTCAAACTTTTCCCTTTCCAATTCTCAGTTTCGCGAGATGTCTCGTTGTCTCGGGGATGATGGACTGCTGAAAGGTTCTAGACAGAGAAATCATCCCACGAAGATTATTGCCTCATTTATCTCATTTTCGGGGAAGAGGCGCCCATAACTGCAAGTGACTGTTGCGACTCTTAATATAATACGTAGGTAGAATAAACGGATATACGTAGGTACCTACTCGCGCACATCCATTTATGTACATACATAATGGGGACGCGGCGCGATGCGAGCCAAGAGACGGGATTTTATGAGGCCCTCAGATATTGAAAACCTCTCTCCCGGGTACGGGGCGGAGATGCAAGATAAAAAATTAATAGCCGCTTTTGGCAGGGTTCCGGCCTGGCTTAACTGGCGGGAACAAATTTTATTACCAAATTTTATTCCGCTTACGCCAAGATGATATCGATAGCTATGGTATACGTTCAGGCAGGGCCGAGTCTAGTCTGATTTACACCACAGTATTTCAAATACTGCCATGAAAAAGGATCCTGAGGATTACTGCACAATGATTTTTGACTGAAAATTCGTCGCTTCTGCTTGGAAGTTATTTGATTGTAGATGCAACTGTTTGGTTCATGATTAGTTGTAAGATTGCTGAAAATTCAATTATTTGGTTTCGTATTCCTAAAAGCGTTTATCAGGTGAAAACGAATGAAACATTTGCACCCAAAAAATGGAGAAAGGGGAGAAAGTGTTGAAAATAGCGTCACGAAGTATTTGAACATCTCCAGATATGATTAATAGTTCTTTATTAATTTGAATCTTGAAATCCAATAGCCTTACTTTCGTAAAATCCGACCCTGCTGATGTTATCGACACGTTATGTAAAAGAAGCAAAAGAAGAAGAGAAGTGATGAAGGATCTTGATGCCAGAATCAATCTTCACTAGAGCTGTCACGGATCGATTTTAGCGAATCGATTCAAACGAGGCAGGAGTTCCTCGTTGGATTTCTTATGGGGTAGTGGAACCAGTAGTTACTTTGGGACAAAGATTATGTTTATGGCATCAGCTCTAATTTCTGATAAACCACAAGGCTATAATAGTAGCCAATTTATAGATATTGACCTCACTAGTTAGCAGCAGATGAATTTTTGATTGCTATTATAGAGATGAAAAAAAAATGTTTTTGGAATATGACTGTATAAGGCCTGTCCTGATAATTATATACATGTTTTATGTGATGCCTAGCTCGGTTACGCAAAATTGACATGCAATGATCATGTTTTGGTACTAACCTTATCGACAGCGTATTCAATTCGAAAGAATCAATGGAACAACAAAATTTTTCCGGAAATACTTTTTACATTCAACCTTAAGATATTCTTGTGAGTTCCGACGAAGTATCTTGCTTTAAGAAAGGACCAATGTCTGATAGAATCCATATCATCGAACCCTTCGTAGCCTTTGCCTCTGATCTTATACCTTTGATAGAACACTGTCTCAACAATACTTACTTCTCTTCAAATAACCAATTTTACGGAAAAACATCAGGAGCGGCACCAAGAGTTCCAATTTAACCTCTATTGGCTAACATCTTTATGGAATATCTGGAAACTAAAACCCTCAACCAATCCAAGCCTAAACCGGAATCCTGATGTTGTTACTTCGAAAAAGATTTTTTCATCTATAGATATGGACTGAATAAACAACACAATTTTCTCAATTGTATCAACCAATAACATCTTAATACCTAGTCCACAATGGAAATCTAAAGAAAAACGAACATTTCTTTTTTTGGATGCACTCGTTTTCAAAGGATCTGATAACACATTAGGACATGGAGTTTACAGAAAACCCATCCATACAATCAGATACGACCAGGAGGATGTCACGATTGTTATGGTTATAGTTCCCAACTTGTCTCTGCGGAAGAAATGTGAAACTGCGGCGCTGATCGCCTTTCGCTGAATTGTTGATTTGAATATCAAATAAGAATCGAACGATATCTTCTAATTTTATCAGAATTCATTAACTGTTTCACTTCGAAATTTCCCCGATTTATTACTTTTACCACAAAGGAACACAGTTTTTCGGAACGTTTGAAAAATAAATCGTCTTGCGATCGTCTCGTCTCGTCTCGTCTTTGCGTTTTTTCGGAATTCCCAGATTCCCAATTTTCCTGGTCAACTAAAAGTAACATATTCATGTTTGCCGCAAAACGCGAGAATTTTTTTAAATTCATGACATTCAAATATTCTTGAACACAGCAGATCAAACTTTGCAAAATTAAATCATTTTTAAAACAATACTAAAACTTTTCGCACAAGCATATCATTTCTCTACAAAAATCGGAACAATTTAACTGACAATTGACAAAAATCAATCAACAATAACAAAAAAAATCTGCCCGCATCGCAGGCACATTCTCATCGCGGGCTTCGCGCGCAAGTTTCAGCGCGTCTAGGGCACGCGTCCGCCGGATCTCGCGCTTCGCGTCCGATAATGTATCAGACTCGTGTTTCGCGTTCGTACATTTCAAACCTCGCGCTGCGCGCTCGGGTATTTGTTTCTCGCATTCGAAATGCTTTTGCTATTGTTCATTTCAATAATTATGCACATTTGAAGTGAATTGAACAAATAAATATCTTTTAGATTCCCGTCAACCAATGCAACCTCATATTCCTAATTTATAACGTAATTAGGAATAGATGAAGATTACATTTCTCAAAGCTCTGTTGAAACTTTCGACGGAAGTTTTTATATGTAAGTTCATTTTCTAAGATACCTTCACAAGAGAAATTGAATGCGCTGTTTATTATACAAAAACAAGTGTATCAAAGACCGATTTGATCCGTTCATTTTTTTTTTATTATCATGTTTACAGACGGACGGAAATACAGACAGACACCATCGCCAAAACAGGATTTTCTGCTTCAGTGGGTCCTTAAACGTGGACATCCGTTGGGAATGAGAGATGTGGAATTTCGGGTGATGCTAATACTTTCTAAATCATAAATGATGGGAATGTAATAAAATTTTTGATTTTCAAATATGTGCTGTACAGTAAAAGTTTGATTTTCTCATTTTTTCATTCGAATTTTCCTAATAATTCAAGAAGTCGTATTGATGATCATGTAGGGCTCTCGAAAAGCAACATTTTTTCTCTCTGACTTTCTTTTCAATCTGTTTTTGATCCAAAATATTTTTGATTATTTTTTGTGCGATCAAATTTGGAATTTTCGTTTATTTGAGAAATTTCGAAAAGTTGTATTGACGATTTTGTAGGGCTCCCGAAAAGAAACATTTTTTCTCTCGGACTTTCTTTTCAATCTTGCGTTTTTTGGCTAAAAATTCTAATTTTCTTTTATATTTTTGGATTTTGGAAATGCTACAGGTCTGACAATTTTGTTTTTATAAAAAAAAATCATTCGGGTATATTGTTTTGCTTTCTACGTACTACAAGGAAACATACTTACAATTTTTTAGTCTTGAAAAAAAAGTCCAAACAAATTTTCCTAATTCTCCCCCTCTTTTATTTTTCATCGAAAATATCTGGCTAACGAACTCATCCTTTCTTTTGCACCAATTAACAAGTGTATCATAGGCCGATTTGATACGTCCATTTTTTCGTGAGTTATCGTGTTCACGGACGGACGGCCGGACAGACATACGGACATACAGACCAACAGACAGACACCATCGCCAAAACTTGATTTTCGGCTTCAGGGGGTCTCAAAACGTGGAGAGCCGTTGGAAATTAAAGATGTGAAATTTCAGACGATTCTAATACTTTCTCAATCATAAATGATGAGAATGTAAAAAATTGATTTCAAACAAGATAGCTGATTTTGGAGCCAGAGCGATGAATTTCCAAACAGCATTATGAATCTTCAACTGGAACAGTGAAATTTCAAACCAGGAAGTTTAATTTCAATTTTTAACAATGGGTGAAAAAATTAGAACGAGAAGAATAATTTTCAAACAAAAAGATTAATTTTCTAGCCAAAAATACATATTTAAACAAAATAGTTGAATCTCGAACTGAAAAAATAATTTTTTCAATCAAGAATGGAGCAGTAACTTTTTTAGTTCGAAAAAACGATTTCACACCAATCAAGAACGTTTTCAACTAAAACAAAGAATCTTCAACTGGAAGAGTTGAGTTTTCAAACCGAAGCCAAAATATGATACTGGAAAAAATTAATGTTCAACAAGATGTCGTTTGGACTAAAATGAAAAATATTTATCTGTATAACTTGAATGGTAACCGTAAAGATAAATTTCTAAACAACAGAATAACTTTCGAAGAAAACAACAATTTTCCACCAAAAATAGAGTTCTCAATAGAATCTGTGAAAAATCAATCCAAAAAGACAAACTTTCATTCAAATTGTTGAGTTTTCAGTTGATGAATCTAGTTTTCAATCAGACTGATGAATTTTCAGGTAAAATGATGAATCTTTAAGTGGAATA
Organism: Neuroterus valhalla; assembly: GCA_011762715.2. Taxonomy (NCBI): domain Eukaryota; kingdom Metazoa; phylum Arthropoda; class Insecta; order Hymenoptera; family Cynipidae; genus Neuroterus; species Neuroterus valhalla. Next base: position 11,118 of record WSXT02227667.1, on the reverse strand, counting down.
GATGTGCTATATGCGAGAAACATTGATTTTCAACGATAAAGATAAATTTTTGCCAAAAAAGACCAATTTTCCCCAAAGTATATATATTCTCAAAAAAATAGTTTAATTTTTTTTTTTAATCTATGTTCAAATAAATACTCGAACTTTCGCCAAAAAAAAGATTGATTGGTTTTCAACGTAACATTTTCAACCAGAGTTAATTGATGTATTAAAATAGTGCATCCTCAACAAAAAAATTCAATTTCCAACAAAAGAGTTTAACATTTGACCAAGTACTTGATTTTTTAACTAAAAAAGGATGAATCCGCAACGAACAATGTTAGTAAGTTTTCTGTTATAATTCAGAAAAATTTCTTCCGCGAAATACTATTTCTACTTTAAAAACTGCTTGAAGAAATTTCTTCATTAGAAATCTAGAAGAGAGGGTCTTCAAATTGCGACGAATTTTAAATTTTAAGAGCGATTTTTATTCCTCTCTTCTGAATCAAAATTACAATTACTTTAAAAAGCTTCCGTTACATTTAAGAAATTTTCTGTTCCAAGTGAAATTATATTTATTCCTGAAACTCCCTCCCCTAAATAAAAACAGTAATCATTTTTTTAATTCCCTGTTCCAAATCATATCAATGAGAAGAATGCAAATAAAATGTGTTAAATAAATTTTTCTGGAAACAGAGAGATGACAATTCTTTCGTATGCTCGAGCTATCATCAATTCGATTATCAAACTTGAGTTAACTCAAAAAACTCACAAAGCAGAAAATTTGCAAAAGGTTTTTCTTATAATAGAAGAGAATAAAAATTCTGTATCTTATGATGTACAGATATATCCAAAAAGTTTGAGAACTAGTGTAAAGGAATGTACATTCTTTCAATGGAATAATAAAATATCTTTTTAATTTGTCAGAAGGTTATTCGTATTTTTATGGTGAAACTCCTTATTTTCTGGGTTGAGTCAAGTAACTTCCTGGTTTTTAATGAATTCCTGGTCATACTCCAGTTTTTCCCCTTCTGTTTGTAATTGGATTTGCAATTCAATACAATGCAACGATGACGTCCCATAGTCCATACTTTTGAATCTCGTAACATATTATGATAAATCACTATTTGCGCAATACACTTTGATCAGAGATCACTGCCTAATACCTATAACCTACATTATAAAAATTTCACGTGAATAAATATAATAAAATGTCAAAGTGTGTAGTACTGACGTAGCCATTTTTGTTGATTTAACACTGTTGTTCTATTGCAAATTCAAATTCAAATGAAGAATTTGCTGAAATGCAGTCAGCACCACAGTTTCACATTTCGCCCGCAGAGTCAAGTTAGAAACCAACTGTCTATAGGATACAATGAGTGGCGTGGCATACCCCTGGATACGACATAACTCCTCCTACTATCATTGATCCCAAAAGCAGTCGGTCATCAGCTCCCTGGTTAAGAGAGCTGTCTCCATAACAGATGATCATCAATTAGCAAAGGTATCACAAACGTTAAACGAGTCCTTATCCAAAAAAAATTACACAAACTAGAAATTGATGGAGCAAGTAGGAAGTATACTATAGGGTGGTCAGTTTTCAGGAGGAGGGGGGGGGTCTAAGACATGAGCTTTGGACCCAGTCCATCTGATTGTGGGTGTGATTCCCGCCTAGCACTCTGTAGAGGCCAGTAAAAATAGAGGAGATGTGTTGTTGTGTAATGACTCTCAAACCCGTGAAAGGGAGAGAGTTGTAGAGGGCATATTGCCCCAAGCCTAGAAAATGCACATGTCACAAGATCAAGGAAAACTACGTGTTTAATTAATTGTCGCATGTCTGAGAATTTATTTACTTGTCCTAAAAGGTGTGTGCCCGCGGGTCTTCGACTGAAGAATCCCCATCTCTGGGGTTCATGGGGACGCCCATCTGAAAAGATCAAGCTCAACGCCTGGACCAGGCAGGAAGATCCAAATCGGAGCTGCGTGCTGGAGGTTGCCTCTCGTCGAAGATGCCACGGCTACCTCCTGGAAAATCCAGGGATTATTCAGGTATTGTGAAGGGTTTGCGGTCGAGTCATAGGGACTAGTCGACGTTTGTGCAAGTAGTTTTTTGAGTAAACATTATTGTACGAATTATTATATCATATAAATATTGTTTAGATGTGGAATCTACCAGTTTTTGTGGCAATTTCGAGAAAGCATGGGTCCTCTCTCTAGATAAATAGATTCAATTTGACATTTTAACTTTGGGAATAAATTGCGTTTCATTTGCTCGGGATTTTTGAGAATCAAATGGCTGGGGTATATCATTCCCCGCATGATCACCGATTAGGGGTCGTACAGATGACGCCCAACGTGGGGCTCGAACCCAAGACCCTGAGACTAAGAGTTTCATGCTCTACCAACCACCTGTAGGAATAAGACAACTTCTCAACAACCCCAAAGGCAAAAAGGCACCTTTCAGTGATCTAGGAGTAGCCCGTGCAACTTTATCATCTTCCCGAAGATCAAGTCCGTGCTAGAAGGAACCAGATTTAAATCCCTTGATACAGTAAAGGAAAAACAGAATCAGCTCATGTATGACCTCACGGAAAAGGACTTTTCACATTGCTCCCAATAGTAGGTAATTCTTATAAAGCAGCGTGGGACTCAGGTGGAGGCCACTTTGGAGTGATTCCGAACCAACCTCGAAACGTCCATTGACTAATTTGTGTGATAAAATTCTTTAAAGCAGTCCGGTTACTTATTGGCAACACCTAGCATTTCTAGCTACAACATCCATACCATTTCTTCATACACAAAAGTGGCCGACTACTAGTTCTTCTGCCCTATTCCTTGCAGTGTTGTGAACACTTCAAGTTCACCCCTTCTGCTCATTTTGTTTTTTGTTGTACCCCTACTTCTTTGTCTTCTCGTAGCAATATTGTCGATAAGTATCTCGAGACGGCTCTTCGAAGCACAAGGTACGATCTGCGTAGTGATACATGCCACATGATACTTTGATGGCGGCCAGCCAGAAGTAAATCTAAGGTTTACGAGGCAGTACCGCCTCTTACTAGCACCTCCTCGAGCACTGCTCACAGTTCCATGAGGAGAACTAAGGGGCGAAGTAAGTTGCACGGTTCTTAGGGTCTACGACCACTCATAATTCTCATAATAAATCGCCTCGAAGAACTGACGTTCTTGGTCGGTGCTCCATATAAAAAGAACTTAAATGGGGAGACTTTTTCCACAAAGCTACAGACCAATGAGTCAATTACTCACACTGAGTAAAATTTTTTAAAACCTTATTCTTGGTCACATTAACAAATTTGAACTACCAAATGATTTCTTTGTACCAGCACAGTTTGGTTATGTTGAAAATAGGAAAACTTTCCAACAGTTATACCAAGTGACGAAGCATATAAGTACTCGAAGGACTTATATCTAAGCTCTCAAACTTAGGATTTCCACTCTAGGTTCCCAAAATTTTACCAAGTTATAATAAACATAGAATATTTGTTGTCAAGCCAAACAGAATAACGTCAAAAAGAAAAGTGACTAGAGTACCCTGTGCTTTTTATTTATTATAAATGATGATGATGAAGAATGGATCATGTTAACCTTTCAATGATTTCGGTTGACAATAAAATTTGTCTTTGTGGGAGAACATACTTGAAATTATGATAAGAATAATGTCAGAGGCCTCGAAGGAATCCATGTTAAGTATTTTACAACCCAAATTATTTATTTTTTCCACACAACAAACAAATTTTTTAAATCATGTAACTCGCTCAGAGGACATGATAATCGAATTCGTAAAAGGTTGTATGCACACTCTGAAATTGAAACAAATTGAAGTTGAAAAGCGATTCAATAAACAACGGGACTTGCGAATTTAGTTTGGAATGAGTTCCGTTAATACTCAAGGCTTGTGACAACTTTAAGTTCAAGAGGAGTTCAATCAACAATGGGAACTCAAAAATTGAGTTGCAGCATGGTTCTTTGTTCAATCTGGAATAAGAAGAACTTTGATTCAAGGAGGAGTTCTGTTAAAAAACAGGAACTTGGGAAATTAATAGGAAAGGGGTTCTATACGCAAACGTGACTTGTATATTGAGTTGAAAAGAGTTACCACTCACACTTAGGACTTGTAACAAGTTCAAGTTTCAAAGGAAATCCCAACAGCAACAGGGACTCAGAAATAATTGGAAACGGGGTTCTTCAACAACATGGACATGCAAATTGAATTCAGAAGGGGTTCTATTCACACTATGGGCTTGTCACAATTTTATGTTTTGAAAAAGTTCCATCAACGAAGAGATCCATCAATAAGGCAGACTTTGCAATCAGGTTAGGAGGAGCTACATGAAATATGGGGATTTGAAAATTGAGTTTCAGAGGTGAGCTCTATCTACAGTCTGGAATTGTAACAGCTCCGAGTTGAGAAAGGGACCCATAAACAACAGGGACTTTCAGTGAGTTGGGAAGGAGTTTCATACACAATCAAGACTAGGAAATGAAGTTGGAAAGGGTTTTATACTTTCTTCTCATTCAAGCTAAAAAGGGCTTGATAAACAACGGTTACATGCCCATTGAGTTGAAAAGAGGTTCTCTGAACAACGGCGAATCGAAAATTGAGTTGGTAAGGGAATTCATACACAACTGGGATGTGGAAATGAGTTAAGGAGGGGTTCCATTCATACTCAAGACTTCCAAGAACTTAAAGTTGGAGAGAGGTTTCATCAACAATAGGAACTTGAGAATTGAGTTCGAAAGGGGTTCTGTTTCCACTCTGAAATTCTGAAACTATTGAGTTGGGAAGAGGTTCCATAAACAACAGGGACTTAAGGATAGAGTAATAAAGGAGTTTCATATACAACTCTTACTAGAAAATTAAGTTGGAAAGGGTTCCCATTCACATTAAGGATTTGCAACAACTTGAAGCTGGAAAAAGGGTTCTATAAACAACGAGAAATGCAAATCGAGTTTGCAAGGAACCCTTTCAAGAACAGTGTCTTGAAAAATAATTTGTTAAGGGATTTCATAAAAGGTTCAATCTATTCTCAACACTTGTAATCACTTAGAGTTCAGGATGGGTTTCATGAATAATATGGACTTGGGAATCGATTTGAAAAGAGGTTCTATTAACACTTTGGAGTTTTAACACTATTGAAGTGTAAAGGGGTCCCATCGGCAACAGAGACTCAAGCAGTGAGTAAGAAAGGTTTTTCATACATTACCAAGACTAGAAAATAAATTTGGAAAGGGTTTTCCATTTAACCCTCTTGACTTTCAACAACTGTAAGATTGGTGTGGGTTCCATAAACAACAAGAACTTGAACTTTGAGTTGGACAGGGTTCAATCAATAGAGTCGACTTAGAAATTGTGTTCGTAGGAGATTTTTTACACAACCGGGATCGGAGATAAGTAAGGAAGGGGTTCTATTAATTCTAAGACTTGTAACAACTTAAAGTTCTAGAGAGATTTCATGAACAATAGAGACTTGAAAATTCTTTCGGAAAGAGGTTTTATTTACACTTTAGAATTGTAAAACTATTCAGTTGTAAAGGGTTTTCCATTTCTCCCATGACGTGTATTAACTTTAAGCAAGGGAGAGGTTTCATAAATAACGTTGACTTGCCAATTAAATAATGGAGGGGTTCTCAATAACGACAACTGGGAAATTAGGTTTGTAGGATATTTTCTATACAACTGAGATTAGAGATAAGTTAGGAAAGGGTTATAGTCATAATCAAGACTTTGGACAACCCAAAGTTCAAGACTGTTTTCATCAACAATAGGGAGTTGGAAAATAAATAAAGAAGAGGTTCTACATAAACATAAGAATCGTAAAACCCTAAGTTAGAAAGAGGTTCTATCAAGAACAGATACTTACGGAATGAGTTACGAAGGAGTTTCATACACTAACGAAACATAAAATAAGGTCGGAAAAGGGGTCCATTCATATTCAGGACTAATAGCAACTTGAAGTCGGAAAGAGGTTATATAAACAACGGGAACTTGCAAATTATTTGGGAAAGCTTTCTTTCAAATAGCGCGACTTCAAAAAAAATTTTTAAGAAATTTCTTACAGGGTCGAATATTCGAAACATGTAACCAGTCATACTCCAAGATGGGTTTCTTCAGTAATGAGGACTTATAAATTGAGTTGGAAAAGGTTTTGTTTACACTCCGAAATTGTAACACTAGTGAGTTGAGAAGAGGTTCCATCAACGACAGGGACTCGAGCATTCAGCTAGAAATAAGTTTCAAACAAAACCGAAACACAAAAAAAGGCTGGAAAGGGTTCCCAATTATATTCAGGACTCGTAACAACTCGAAGCTGGAAAGAGGTTCTATAAACAACGGTAACTTGCAAATTATATTGTAAAGGCATTCTCCCATCAACGGCGACAATACAAACAATTTTTAAGGGATTTCAAGCAGGGTTCTATTCAGAAGTAAAACTTGTAACCTCTAAAAGTTTAAGAAGGGTTTTATCAGTAATGAGGACTTGAAAAATGATTCGGAAAGAGGTTCTGTTTACACTCTGAAATTGTAACATTATTGAGTTGGAAAGAGGTTCCATCAACGACAGGGACTTAATCATTGAGTAAGAAAGAAGTTTCATACACAACCGAAACATAAAATAACGCTGAAATGGGTTTCCATTCATATTCAAGACTTATAACAACTTGAGGCAGGGAAGAGGTTCTATAAACAATTGGAACTTGCAAATTGTACTGGATAGGCATTCTTTCAACAACGGGGACTATACAAATAATTTTTAATCGATTTATAACAGGGTTCTATTCATTTTTGAAAATCGTTACCTGTCAAGGTTCAAGATCGGTTTCATCAGTAATAATGACTTAAAAATCGAGTTGGAAAGAGGTTCTGTGTGCACTCTGAAATTGTAACACTATTGAGTTCGAAAGAGGTTCCATAAACGACAAGGACTTAAGGACTGAGTTAGGAAGGAGTTTCATACACAACCGAAACATAAAATTAGGTTGGAAGAGGTTTCCATTCATATTCAGGACTAGTAGCAACTTGAGGCAAGGAAGAGGATCAATAAACAACGGGAACTTTCGAATTGTATTGAATTGGCATTCTTTTAACAACGGGGACTATATGAATAATTTTTAAGGGATTTCAAACAGGGTTCTATTTGAAAATCGTTACCTGTCAAGGTTCAAGATCGGTTTCATCAGTAATAATGACTTAAACATCGAGTAGAAAAGAGGTTCTGTGTACACTCTGAAATTGTGACACTATTGAGTTAGAAAGAGGTTCCATAAACGATAAGGACTTTAGGATTGAGTTAGAAAGGTGTTTAATACACAACCGAAACATAAAATAAGGTTGGAAAAGGTTCCCATTCATATTCAGGACTGGTACTAACTTGAAGCAGGAAGAGGTTCTTCAAACAACGGGAAATTACAAATTGTATTGGAGAGGCATTCTTCCATGAATGGGGATTATACAAATGATTTTTAAGGGCTTTCAAACAAGGTTCTATTTATATTTAAAAATCGTAACCTGTTTAGGTTCAAGTTGGGTTTCTTCAGTAATAAAGACTTAAAAATTGAGTTGGGAAGAGGTTCTGTGTACACTCTGAAATTGTGACACTATTGAGTTAGAAAGA
>WSXT02227656.1:0-16472 GCA_011762715.2 Neuroterus valhalla | reverse complement strand
TCCGTACAGGTCCCAGTACGATACCCGTACGTTTTCCATACGGAAACGTACATTTCCCGTACAATATTCGTACGGTTATCGTACATATTTTTTCAAAAAAAAACCGTACGATTTCCATACAGTGACCGTTCGAATTCTGCATAATTTTTTTGTACGAATCGTTTAAAAATTTCAGGTTAACCGTGCATAATTTGTACGGATATTATACAAAATGTGTATGTATTACGTACAAAAATCATGCAGAATTCGAACGATCACTGTATGGAAATCGTACGGTTTTTTTTTTGAAAAAATCTGTACGACAACCGTACGAATATTATACGGAAAATGTACGTTTTCGTACGGAAAACGTACGGGTACCGTACCGGGACCCGTACGGAAACCGTACGGTTTCTGCGTGGAATCCGTAAGTATATTTTTGGCGGGGGCGCAACTGGTACTTGCGTCCTTATACTTCAGCGCCCCTGTTGGACGGAATGTAACATATTTTCCGGCTTTTCAAACATATAACCCCAAATATTTGTTTTGACCGTTTTGACATTTTCGTGGTGTTTTCATCACTTTTTAGAATATACATAAGAGGCTCCTAACCTCACTCTGTCACACGAGTGACAAGTTTCTATTTTATCTTTGAGTGTGGCCACAGTAGCGTTGAAGTATACGGAAGCAGAATAATTTGATTTCGTGAATGCAAGAATTATTCCGAAAACCTCCGACATTGTAGAGCTCCTTTATAGAGATCAAGGAAAGTGTCGTTAGCAAGGATAGGAATATCAATTAAAAATCTGCGCAATTTGTCTTTTCTTGTAAAAAAATCATGAAGTTGTAAATTTGAATTGGCCAGTAATTCAACCTGCGTACGGGCTACAATGATTTTGCAACAATGAAAGTAGGTCTGATCGTTAGCAAAATTATGCGCAGTTTTTCTGTGTAATAAAATTATCAATCTGTACAACGGTTCAGGAAATAATTAATACTATTTATTAAGGCGATATATGCACCTGAAGACCATGATGTGATTAGTTCACGCAAGCGACGATCTTTTATATACCTTTACCCCCCACTCTTGAGCCAGGTCCATGTACTCGGGTGCAGTTGACCCCAATGCGCACGCGCGTGAGTTTCCTTCGAAACTATCACGGTTACGGGCACGAAAAAGTGATTGTCACATCTCGAGCCCCATTCCCCAGTCTCTTTTCCTTAGTCATCAGAGCGTTTTTTCTTAGAATTACTGGACCTTTCCAAATTCACAACTTCATGATATTTTTTACGAGGAAATACGAATTGCGCAGATTTGTTAATTGATCTCCCTATCCTTGCATACGACACGCAGTTTTTCTGTAATTTCCTGGCGCGATTTTCGATTAATTCTCGGCAATTCCCTTCATCTCCTATAGATCCCAGTAGCCACGAGCGCGCACGCGCATTGTTTACAGATTGAGTGTCGTTTGCACGTGAAACCCCCATACGTCCGCCTAGGATGAAAAAGAATTTTTGGTCATGAGTCATACCTATCGTTGGTACACTTTGCACGCGTGGAATTCCAGTAGTCATACTTAGATCACTATCTGCATGCATGAGAGTATTTCCGGCGAGATCGCACGTGCTTTGTGCCAAAGTACCATGATCATCCTCCACAACTCCATTTGCATTTCCAGCACAGTCTAGACCTTCAGATATCCTTAATATTGCGACCGCAAGTTTGTGGTCAAAGGCGTTGCTGAAATAAATAATTTGTTATTAACATTACATCAGTCTAATCCTGCAGCAAAATTCTAGGATGGACAAAATTTTCACAGTTGAAGAGAGTATTCGGAAGTGTTCGACCTCAATTCCAGGAATGTACAAAAATTCAGAGATGAGCTCTAGTTCAGAAAAAATTTGTCTAGGAGAATTTGTGCATGGAAGAAAGATGAGTTGACGAAGGGATGATGGAGAGGATAGAGGAGACATTTGTGGAGACTACGATAGGGGACAGATAGGAGGAAGAGAATGAGAAGAATTCTGGACAGGTAGGGGACTTAAGCAAGGGTGTCCATTGAGTGGAGGGGGACGAGGATCCGGAAAGAGGTGACGAATCGAAAAAAAGTTTAGGCGAAGAGAAGAACACCAAAGACATATAGGGAGGCAGGCGAAATGTTTACTTAATTTGAAGCGCTGATGAAAGGATCCGGAGAGGAGACCCTAGCAAGAATAGATAGTTTCAGAGGAGAGACTTGGGGGATACTTGATGATATAAAAAAGCAAGAGAAAGAGGTAAGAGAGGAGGTAAGATCAGTCCAGAAGAAGTAGGAAGAATGTGAAGTGGGAAAAGAGGAGGTTAATGGATAAAGGCGTTAGAGAAGAGAATGGGCGGACTGGAATTGAGGTTGTAAACTAAGGATAGAGGCAAGGTGTAGCGGAGAAACGAATGAATGTAAGGCTTGTATACGTGAGGAGGACAAATGATTGCGACTAAGGCTAAAGGCGGTTGAAAGATGAATATGAGGAGAAGAAAGGGCGGAGAGAACGGAAATTGTAATAAAGAGGGTGTGAAAGTTGACAAGAAAGATGGAGCGGAAGAAAATGAGAATGCGATGAGATTTCTCAGTGCACAAGTCACTCTGGAGGAGATATAGAGATTGGAAGGTAAGGCGGACGGGAAAGGATGCATTTTTTTGGTGAAAGTAGGAGGAGAGGCATGAGGTTATGAAGGAGAGATGCTAAAGTAAGGGAAAGAAGAATCGAAGAAGGTCTGATGTGGTTGGAGAGGAGGAGGAAGTGGCTGTTCGAGCAGGAGGCATGGGCTAAAATGAATAAAGGTCGTGGGGAAAGAATTGGCATAGGTCTGGTTCTAGGACAACAACGTGGAAGGATTAAGGTAGTGTAATAAACAAGAAGTGAATAAGAGGGAGAGTAATGTGGATGCAGGTGCCTCAGTGGAGTTCACAAACGATGAGAGGATTTACAGGCAAGGAAGGGAGGCCAGAAATGCAAAGAGAATGACTTGGAAGAGAGTTTGTCGAGGTAAAAACAAGGACAAAAGATTTTGGGAGGAAGTGCGAGAGTGGTGATAATGACAAGTGAATCGTGGGTAAATGAGAAGCAGTAGAAAGTCATGCAAAAAATATAACCGGAAGGCCACATGTGGAAGATGCCATTAGCGAGAAAGGATCACGTAAAAGGGCAAGGGATGGGTGGCATGATGTCAGGGGTGAAGAAAAAAAATGTCAGTGGAGTAATGTTAAGAATACGTAAAAAAGGACGGTAGAATAGGAAAAGAAATTGAAGTAGGAAAGAAGAAAAAATGCATGGACTAGGGAAAGGGGAGAAGGGGTGTGGGGCGAAGGGATGGTAATCTTCATAAGAAATTCGAGATATGGAGAAACGGACAGGGAGGACACAAAATTTCTAGACGTGATGGGAGAGACTAGATGATTCATTTGTATCGACAAAACCAAAGGGGGAGTGGGGTGAAAAATAAGAGATAGCGTTCATAGGTGGAAAGAATACCGTGATAGATTACATTCTAACAGAAGAGAGAATAAGGAATCTAATGGATTGACTGAAAGTAGGAAATGGAATAGGATACGAGCACTTTCCAGTAATAGCATCTTTGAGATACAGAGGGCCTAAGCGCGGTGGAGGGAAGAAAAAAGTGTAGGGGCAGGAGACTGAATATGACCAGTTGAGGGGAAAAAGTAGACACGCTACTAGAAAAACTCGGAAGGGTGATTGATAAGTTGAAGGGAGGAGTTAAGACCGAAAAGATCTAAAAAGAGGAGGGGCAGGGGGGAGAAGAGGATTGTAGGATGACGAATGCTGAGAAAGTGAAGACAGAATAGAGGAGAGTGTAGGAAAGTGAAGGAGAGGAAAATTAGAGGAAAGGGAACTCAACAGGAGACAAAGAGCTCAATACAGGGTTTTGAGTGGAGGAAGACAGAAGGAGAGGGAAAGATACATGGAAGAATTCTACAAAGCAGCAAGGGAAGGAATGAGAAGTTATAAACAGGAGAAGGGGAGGAAGGGAGGGTATAAATGAAGAAATCGGGATGGACGGATGGACAGGATATTCTAGGATTCTGCTAGACGTCATGGAAAATAGGGTGAAGAGTGGAGGACGAAATTCGGTTGCAGGAGAGGAGGACAGCAGGAATAATATTGGTAGAGGAGAGGTTAATGAAGCAATCGTAAAGTTGAAAAGGAACAAAGCAACAGGTGGAGGGATGTGGAAGACTTGCAATAAGGTCTAGAGAGGCGAAGTGTGTCTGGCAGAATAGAACACAGTGCTCGCAATGCCGTTGATTAAGGAGGAAGGGGGGAAAGGTAGAGGAATATACACTAATGCCAGTAGGCTGTAAAATTTACCCAAAAATGCCTAGGAAGAGACAGGAAAGACAAGTAGAAGGAAAGAGAAGCATACCACTTCAACCTTCAGGAAAGTTATAAGAAACATCGATAACACCTATGTGCTCAATTATCTTGTTAAAGGAACTTGGGACAGGAAAAAGAGAAACTAGCTGCTTTGCTTGTGGATTTTCGAGCAGCTTTTGACTCCCTGATTACTCCTTAAAGGGGAGGGGATTAAAGAAGTGTTGCGGAATAAAGCTGCAATTTTTAAGTCAGAGAAAGATCAGAGGAAACGGAAGCGCATGACAAGATCGCAAGCTTTTTGGATAAAAAATTAGTGCTAAGGCAATATCGTAAGAAATAGTTGGTAAGCTAGTGAATGAGGTTTTTATAAAAAAAAAATTATTATTGTTTATTAAAGTTGCAAGCCGCAGTTAATGTGTTTGATTTCTGGAATAAGGTAGTGCTGGTTCAACTAAGCTGTTTGAAAAAAAAACAGAAAACAAAAGTTGTATTTCCTTAGTTCCAATTTGTTACATCCTAAATTAAGCCTTTTCCCTCTTTAACAAGAAAAATTTTTTCTGTGGAAATTTGATTAAATTATTGATTAGGAAATCCTATTCATAATTTTAATGGATTATATCGTGCTATAAAATAATTAAAAATTTAATAATAACGCTTGCTTTTGAATTTTCAGCATGCAGTATTGTCTTTCTTTCTCTTCTTTAATTATCATTTGTTCCTTTTATTGCTCGTCAGGGATTAAAGGATTCATCATATCATTTTTTCCAACGTTCGGTTTTGATTAACACAATAAGGAAATTAAATTACGTGTTCGATGTAAGGTCATTTGATAATTATTAGCAATTACCTATGTTTGCATTTTTTCAACATTAAATTAGACTCAAGATTAAAGACTTGATTACTCCACTGTTTTACTTTAGCACTTGAACAATTATGGAACTTTTTACGATTATTTCTGGAAATCGTTAATATTTTTTTAAATATCACTCATTTGAAGTAATAATTTCTGTACTTTTTCTGATAAAAATGTAGATGCGAAAATTTTCAGAGGCCTCGGTGGCGTAAATGGTTTTCACTTTACTCATGTATAGTGGCGCTCCTGGTTCAAATCCGGACTGAGGCAGATTTTTTCTACTCCATCAACAAATTTTTGATCCGAATTAATCCTGAGATTTCGATTTCTCAAAATTTGGTAATTGAAATTGTGATTTGTGGAGAGTTGAAAAAATGATATATATCCTTACTGGAGAACGTTGAAGTACGCCTGAAGTTCTTTATTATTACAAGTTGCCCAGTGGGTTTTGTAACCCATCAGTACCACATTTGGAGCCAATTTTCCAACTCCAGTTGCTTGCATTAAAGCAGAAGCTCCCATTTCCAAACTCAGCTCTTCCACAATTTGATAAAAAGCTTTGACTCGATGCCTGTTCAGCCAGGAATATCCTTTTCTTAAATGATTAGAACGTACACGATAAGAGAGGCGAGACTGAAAAAAAAACAATTTTGTTAATATTTAGATCATAATTTATTGCACACTTAGATTTAACCGATAATGCAAGAATTAAATAGAATTTTTTGTGAAAAAAGGGACGCCTTTCAACACCGCTGGGATTTGAACGCAGGACCGTTCGTTTTCAAGACAAGTGCTCTACCAACTGAGCTACGGAGAGGTCCGGCAAATGAAAGGTCCTGGGTTCGGATCTCAGAGTAGTTTGCAACGCACCTTTTTTTTGACATGAATTGTATATGATTTCTCAAATCAAAAATTCTATCTAGTCTTAATGACGTACAAATTAAAATCTTAGATAGATATTGTTTGAATTGATAATAATTCTTACCGGATAAACTTCTCCACATATGAGTAAGGAATTATTTTTCGTGATGAGATTGGCTAAATGGAGCAAAGCTGGCCTCGTGTTGGGCGACCCTGTCAAGGCCAGAATTTGGGGTGCATAATTTTTCACGTGTTCGTCCATCGTATTCAGCCTAGAATCAAAACATTGATCAGACTTTGTAGTGGGCGATAACACACATTAATTCTTGTTAAATTTAATCCCCTAAATTCGTTTTTAGATTTTTTTTAGTGACTATACAGAGTGAATGAGTAAAAAGATCATTTTATTATATTGGATGAAAATTCGTGAAGAAATTATATTGACAAATTATTAATTTTTGGAATAATTTAGAACCGGATTGGAAATTAATTTGCATTAAAAATGAGCAAAAATGATTAATATTGTAATTGATCCATTTTTTATGTAATCTGGAAACAGATTTGTTTCGGAAAATTGTTATAATTTTTTCTTCTGTGAAATAATCGACTAATAAAATATTGTGTAAACTTTATCAGGGTAAAAATTTATGTGCAATGCTGAAAATTCGTCTTTTTCAAGAAAATTATCTTCTCACTTGAAAATTCATCATTCTGGTTGAAATTTCTCTCTTCGAATGAAAAATTGAATTATTTTGTTCAATTTTCGAACTGAAATTTTAAGTATTCTATTTATTCAGAGGTTTATTTTTCCCATTTGAAAATTGAAATATTTTGCTGATGTATTTTGTTGAATTCTGGTATTTTTTCTAAAACATAGTCTCATTGGAAATTCATCAGTTTGAATTGAAGATAACTTTCCGATTGAAAATTCAACTTTCTTGTTTGAAATTAAATTGTCAATTCATTTGGATTGAAAATGAGCAATATTGATCAATATTATACTTAATCAATTAATTATAAAAAAATGTTCTTTTAAAAAAATGTTATGAAAGCTTTTCTGAAATATAATTTCACTTATTGATGATTGTGTTAACTTTGCCAGGCTAAAAATTACTATATTTTTTGGGAATTTTTTTTGTGAAGAAATAATATTCTTAAACATTTATCTTTTTGGTTAAGAATTTAACTAATTAGTTCAAAATTGAACCCTTCTATTGAAAATTAACTGTGTTGCTGTTAAGGATTCCTAACTTTGAATAAAAGTTCATCTATTTGATTGGAAATAAAAGTATTTTTTCAATCTTTTTGACTAAAAGTTTGAATATTCCATTTCCGATTGCAAGTTTTGCTGTCGAATATCCAACTGTGTTATTGAAAATTAAATTTTTGGGTCGATGATTAACCCTTTCGTTGGAAATTAATTAGTTCATGTTGAGGATTTAACTATTTTTTTTTTTAATTTAACTACTTTGTTGGGAGTTGGAATACTTTGAAAAAAACTCGATTTTTCAGGTTGTGGATTCGTCGGTTTGGTTTAAAATTCAGCACTTCAAGTGAAAATTGAAGTATTAATTTGAAAATTAGTTTTCTTCAACATTAATTTTTTAAACTGAAAATTCAATTATTATATTTTTCATTCAAAATCGATATTGTTCGGTTAAAGATTCAAGTTATTTTGTCCAATATTTTTCCCCTTTCTGTTAAATCAAACAAAGACAAATTTTCAACAAAATGGTTGAATGCTCCAATAAATCAAATTGAATGCCAAAATATTTGGTTGAAAAATGGATTTTTTATGTAGAAAATGAATTTTCTCCGTTGAAAATTTACCCTCATGATTAAAAATTTGACTTCTTATTCGCAACGTGGACTCTTTTTTAAATGGTTAACCATTTTGTCGTAATTTTTTTTTTCTGGTTCAAAATTGATTTTTCCATTTCGATATTTCATTATTAATTTTTTAATTGAAAATTTAAATTCTTCAGTTGAAGATTGAAGTTTTTTGTTAAAAATTTCTCGTCTTCATCATGATTTTTGCTTGAAAATTATTCTTGTTGATTGAAGTTCATCTTTCATGTATAAAAATTTTATTGTTTGGTTGGAAATTAAGATAGTTCTTGAAAAACTTGTATTTCGCGTGGAAGATTATTTTATTGTTTGAAATTTTATCTTATTAAGTTGCTGATTCAGGGTTTTTGTTCACAAATTGTGGATATCGTTGAATACTAGTTTTCTAAAGTATAAAATTATTGTTGTTGGTAGAAAATTCATCTTTTCGATTATAAAATCAACAATTTTCACAAGTTTTTTTTTGTCAAAAAATCGGATGGGTTATCGAGAATTTGTCCTCTTGGGTAAAGAATAAATTGTTTTATTCAAAAATATAACTGTTTTGTTGAAAATTCGTTTTTGATTTCAGAATGCAACTGTATGGATGACAATTTCTCGGTTTTAGTTAAGGATTTAACTAATTTATTGAAAATTGAACATTTTGATGAAAAATAAAACTACCATGTTATAAATAAAATATTTTTGGTTCTTGATTCGTTATTTGTTATTGGAAATTAAAATTTTTTTGTTAAACATTCTTCTCAAAAATTCCTTCTTTGATGAAAAATTCGATTTTATGCTTTTTTGTTTTGATGTCGACTTTATTTACGTTTTTGAAAATGTATAAATTTCGTTAAAGTTGAACCACGTTGTTGAATTTTCATCTTCTATCGGTCCAAAATCGATTATTCAGATCAGAGATCAATCTTCGGAGAATAGTTTTTTTCTCTGGTTCAAAATTGATTATTTCAACCTAAAATTTCATCATTCCATTTCCGATCAAAAATTTGTATTGTTTATTGGAAAATACAACTATTTTATCAGAAAAATAATATTTTACACGGAAACTCATGTATTTTGTTAGAGATTCGCCTTTTTTGGTTGGAAATTATTTGTTGGTTGAAATTGATCTCTTTTAGATGGAAATTCAACTATTGTAATAAAAATTAATGTATCTCGTGAACAACTTGTATTTTTGAAGGAAACTGTCTTCATGTTCCAAAGTTTATCTTATACAGTAAAATGGCACAAGCTCCCAGTACAACCGCGGTAAAATATACCTATGGTCACGTCTCACGGCCGTGAGATGAGTGACCACCGGCGCCCAACGTGGGGCGCCAATGATAAATGTTCATACTTCTGAAATACAGAAGTTTCAAAAAAAGGAACACAAAAAAGGTTCAATTTTGAATTGGTGAGAAAAACAATAACAAGTTATTTTTATCGTGATGTACTGCAACTATAACTTGTCAATAAAATGTTTAACATAAACTTTCCAAAATTCGTAATTCATTCTATAATTATAAGAATACAACTTACTTGTACGCAATTGAAAGTGCAGTTTTGTAGGTTTGTGCTTGTGTACTGCTACCCCAATTGACATCAGGCTTTCGGTAAACGACGATAAGGTAAAGCGCAAAAATAATTACAAATGTTACCAAGGACGTTGTCCAGTCAATGAGAAACATGATAGCTACACACATGATGAATCCCGCCAAGGAGAGCCAAGTGTTGTAATACTAAAAAGAAAAAAAAGAATTTGAGGTTAGCCTGTGGGATAAGACTGACTTAAAGGTAATTAAACAAATATGGCGGGTTAGAGATTAGTTCAAACAGGGACAAGGATTGATTTATTCATGTTAACATGGAGTGAAATCATTATTCTTGATTTTTCATACAGTTATGTTTGAGAATGCTCCTCGAGCGTTGCCGACATTTTTTCCGATCGAGCCCGATTGTGCAGAGCCGAACATGGAACGCACGGAACGCCGGCTGCGGTCGGTCCTAATCCAATTCCACGTGGATCCACGTTTTGACATATATGTGGGAACCGTGAAAACGCGTCTTGCCAGTTTCTGCATCTTCCCGATTATTGGAAGAATATTCAATCGCGTGAAAAGTGCACACTTTGAAGATTGTTTAGAAATTTGGCAAATTCCTACTGCGTAAGTACTTAAGCAATATTTGTAAACATACTTAGAAACGGATGTATTATAAACGTACAGTTCTTATGAGGTTAGAGTAGTATCAACAAAGTTAACACAAATAATCTGTTCAGCGTGAACTATATTGTTTTTCATTCTTTCAAGATTTGATAATACTTGGGATGAATACATTTTTTACCTAATTATTTAGACAATGTATCAATAAGAGGAAGAGATCATCTTGATTGGAGACGAGGTGAGCGTCGCAGCACATGAAGATCACAGGTTGAATGCAACATGATTGCAAAGCGAAGAGTAATTATTGAGTTATTAATAAAGGGAATGAAAATAAATTTGTATACAATTTCGGCGTTTTCTACCTTGTAATCCTGCATTATCAATCATTCGAATTCCAAGTTATTCAATTATACTAAATGATTTATTTAAAAAAAAAGAATTCAAAACGTTTCTAATTGCAAAGTATTCACAGTTAAAATCTTTGAGCCTTAAATTTTGAATGGTCGATTTGGAATACTTTTTCATGAAAATTGTCAGTTTGAAATTAAAAATCTTCATTATTTTCCTCCATATTAATGTGAAAAATATATCGAAAGAAGAAGAATGAACCAAAATGTAAAATGAGTTCTGAAAGCAGCGGAAAAAGTGACTCAGTAGGAAGTGGGAGATGAATATGTACTGGAATTTTCACATTTAAAATTTTTTTGGTCTAAATCAAATAACTTAACATTCAAATGATTGAACATAAATTCTTTCATTTTGAAGTTTTTTCATTTTGTAGTTCTACGTTATTAGGCATTTGATTTTCAAGTTCTTCAATATAATTGAATGATTTATTTCAATAAATTTTTAAAACTTTTTCAATTGCAAAGTATTCGAAGTTAAAATCATGAAGCCCTCAATTTTTGATCAGTTCATCAAAAATATTCAATTAGAAAAAAATGCAAATTTTGTTTGCAGAAAAGGATTCTTCAAAGTTTAGACTCCGGTGAAATTTCGAAACAATCTGATGACAAAATCTCTGAAGATATTCTCGAATTGCATCAACTAAGTGAGACCCTACGTTATTGGATAGTTTTTTGAAATTTAAAGGCATTAAATTCTGAGAGATGGATAAATAAATTTTTCGATCCTCTGGACACTGGTCGAAACTTTAACAGAACATCGTTACACAGCTTTTTAACCGAAGAATTAATTTATTTCAAGAAAAAAAAAGAGTTCAATCAGTGGATTGGGATGAAAATGTGAGTGCTCTACCATTTTTTGATACGTTCATATTTCTCTCCCAATCCACAGATATAATCATTCCACAAATTTTATTCATAATTTTTCAATGTGACAAACATTCTGGATCTTTTATTGTAACTGATAGTTCTTGATGCACTACACCAAGTTTGTTTAAAGGAACAGAAGATCCGTGGTTTATATTTAACAAAATATAAACTAAGACAAAAGAGTTCATTTTTTACTATAACTAAAGAGGCTTATCCGCTACAAGCGAAACGTTTCTGCTCCATAAGAGTTTTCTCTTTTCTGTGCTTATTAAACAAATATATTTTCAGGACGATTCTCTGCTGCGTAATTTAATTTTGAAAAATAATGGATGTAGGGAAACAGTACATAGTTGACGTTTAAGATACAAACTGTCTACTACGGTCAGTGGCGAACGCGGGGGGAGGGGGGGGGAGGAGGTGTTTCAGGGGTTCGACAAAATGTTCTGCGTTCACCCCTGACTACGGTGTATTTATGCATATTGAATTCAAGCGTGTATGATGGTTAAAACTGGTAATCAAAGTGTCTAATTGTCGCTTAAAATTGATTCACTTTATAGTGTATACTACCTGTATTCACTTTACGAATTCATTACTATTTTTCAGTTTAAGTTTCTATTGTACATGATTGTTAATAATTACAACACCTAGTTCGTGAACGAAGGGAATCACATTTGGAATAAGATTTCAATTTATTTCAGTCGAAATACTCATAATCAGATCTTTGAACATTCAATCGTTACGAAGAAATCGTTACCATTGGTGCACAAAATTTTTAACAACAAATTCCTTTGTTCACGAACGAGATAGAACAATAAACTGATGTTTCTTTTTTGGTTCACGCCTTTTAGATAAGCTGTTCTTGAAAAATCATGGCCACCGCAAGCGAAGGACGAGAAGGCACGTCAAAGATTAAAACCGAAAAAAATTGGAGAAAATTTATGAATTTTTTCTGACTCGAAGGTACATAACCCCTTAATACAATATTCTAACTGTCAGAAAAAATATATTTTCTTGGAATCAATATTTATTATTGTATACATTGCTGATATCTGACTTCTCAGTTCTGTCAAAAAATGCTTGGTTGTAGTGATAATTTTATTCGTGTGTTAGGTTCCTCCTTCTGATGGTTAAATCTTTTGGTAGAGTTAGTTATTTTTCATATACTCGTTTGAGGTTCTCATATGCTTTCTATGGTAACTTCAAAAGATGTTTTTCTCTTTTATTCCTTCAAAATCAGCGAGGATCGTTCTCAAATTTTCTCAATCCCTTGGAAGAATTAGGAATCTCTTCGAAATTGTACTTTTAAAACACTTGTCATCTATAAAACATCACGTGATCTTCCTCCCAACTCTGAACTCACGGAAAAATTTTCGAATGATTTAAAATCTCTTTTATGGTTAAAATGATTTATATATAATGGTAGGGGGGGAAGGGTGTAACAATTCCTTCCGAAAAGAATCCTCAAGTAGTCAGTAGACGTACCCTGACAATTATGAATTCAGTAAGAATAATTTGGGATTTTGAGGTTCGTAAAAAGTAGACAGTCATTTGTTCTATTATTTCAATAAGCTTTCGTGCAGTGAAATAATAAACCTAGATTGCTTATAACTTCCATAGAATGCTTGGTATTTTGCAATACTCACCCTAAATGTAGGACGCCAGCCCAGTGGACGAACGAGGGCTGCATGGAATGTACAGAAGTTGATGAGAGCGTACGACGCGAGGTAGAAATTTGAAATAAGTGGGGCCACCAAGTTCAAGTCGGCTGAAATAAGAAAAAAAAATTATAGGAGTTAAATCTTTCCTAGAATAAATAAGATCTTTTTTCTAGATATACCCATTTCGGGTTTTTACATACGAGAAAATTTCCCTTGCCCGTTATATCGTCACATAATTCTAGAATTTTTTTCGGGAGAGTGGAAAACTGCAGAAAATCAAAACTCCTGAGCGCAGCTGGTTACCGATAGTTAAGTCATGATACAGACATTCGA
Source organism: Neuroterus valhalla (assembly GCA_011762715.2). Taxonomy (NCBI): domain Eukaryota; kingdom Metazoa; phylum Arthropoda; class Insecta; order Hymenoptera; family Cynipidae; genus Neuroterus; species Neuroterus valhalla. The sequence goes on along the minus strand of WSXT02227656.1, from coordinate 3,148 downwards.
TAGCACTGAGTGCCCAATCATTGAAATTTGACTCGAATTTGTTAGAATCCCGAAAAACTCTCATTCACATCATCAATGCGAATTATTCAATTTTATTTAAAGTTATTTGGATTAATTATCAGAAACGAGATGGAACAAAAATTTTGATCAGATACCTGTTTACATTAAACAAATCACAAAACATAAAAAAATTAATTACCTAATGATAATTAAATAAAAACTTTGGTATTACAATAACAATACAATGGATACAAAATTCAACTTTACCTATTAAGAGGAAAAGAACAGCTACAATAAATGTAAGTACGTAGCCTCTGTAGGGTTCTCCGGACTTCCCATAACCCTTGCTGAAGAATATCAATCCGGGGTAAATTCGATCTTTACCCAGAGCCTGGATAAGACGAGGGACGGATAGTAAATTCGTTAAGGCGGTAGAGAGGGTGGCTGCGAAACATCCGGCATAAATGAACGGTCCCCAAACCGACATGAGCTGCATTATCTGAAAATTCCAATTTTTACTTTCACTTATTCTGAAAAAACTTTTCATTACGGAGCAAAAATATATATATTTTTTTCTTTTGAATTTAGACGAAATTTCTTTCCGATCCCTGACCTAATCAATCCGTCGGGGTTTTCACAATCTCTAGAATTTCGTACTATCTGCAGACAGGTTTTTATTGCAAGCGTTCCCATTTGCCTGGAAATTTCGTCAGGAGAATGGAAAACTGCAACAGCTCCTGAGCGTAGCTGGTTACCGAAAGACGATTTTTGAAAAAGCATCATGCTCGACAGTAGTAGAATCCCGCAGAATCTTTTCCGATCCTGCATATTCCTGAACCATCATGAGTGGAAGAGCGGCTTCAATAAGCATTGGGGTCGTCTATTATCGATTGGAGGAATCTCTACCGATTTGGAATTCCCCGCGAACCCTCCTGCTGTGTAACAAATTACTCCTATCCTTCTAGTTGTACCTCAAATCGCGTGAATGAATTTCGAAATGCTACCGAGAATTGAGCAATCTACTTTTTGTGATGCCCTTTTAACTCATCTACCTTGGATTGGAATTCAAGAGCTTATTTTTTAAGAGGGTTAATTGTCGATCCTTGTCAGGGATGGGAATGTGTGATACGCCACGTATATAACATGGTTTTCTATTGCGTATTTAAAGTTGCAATGCGAGACCTGATGTCCATCTTGCCAATTTACCAACATGGCTGCCTATGGTATACACGTAGCATTGTTTACATGCAAGTTGCACTCAAGTAACGCGATAATAATTATTTTGTGTTAGATTAATCAGAAGTACATAAGAAGTTTACTAAGTTAATATGAAATCTCAAAAATGGAATTCTCCTGGAACCATAGAAAGGGAAGCGATACTCGCAAAGGCTAATGCTAATCCTATGCAAGCCGAATCCCATAGACAGCCATGTTTTGTATTGATACAGCAGCGCCTCTATTGCTGCTGCTCCTGGAGTTTCAACTTATAACTGTAATTTTTCTAATATAAAAAGGAAAAAATGAAACGAGGCGGTAGGCCGATGCATAATTCTTGGGTGCATTCATCGTTCATTTAAAAAAAAGAAGATGGCAGAAACGTTGCCTTGTGCTCTGCGTGCAAACGAATATTGAAAAATATTTTTCCAAACTTTTTGATAGAGTAAACACTTCGCGACATTTTTATTTTCCAATTTATGCTGCGCTGTAAATTAATGTTATCCTATTTAACCACCCCTCAAAAATTTGGTTTACTTCCTTTCAATATTTTTTCTCTAAAAAGTTAAAAGATTTGATTTAATCCATTAAAAACAATAAACAGATATATATGAGGTACGACCGATTACATGGTATCCTAACGTAAAAGAAATGGCTCCTCATTTAAATACCAAGCAGTGTTCCATTTTAAAATAAATAAATACGAAAAAGGATGTATATCGACGGAAAAACTGTTTCCTTTATTTATTTATGCTTCAAGTAAAATTTTTTAATTTTTAGGTTTGTTGATGATTTCATTCCGAAATTTGAGTTCACGCTAAAATTACTGAATTGAACCATTTTCCCTCTATCATACATGATTTTATTCAAAGAAGGAGAATAGCTCGATATCTAAAAAAATATGAAATTTTTGGTTGAGTAAGGTCAAAATTGGTAAAATTTGGAGATGAAAGCTCTAGTCTAACAGCCTTCACGTTTCGATTTGCTTCAACTTTAGTTTAACTGATATGAAAGTGAGCTACAATGAATAATTTTTTATTGAAAATTTCCTTCCTTTATTACTTCCAGGATGTCCGGCTGATCTTACTGATGTAGGGGGAAACTCCTTACAGTGGATAGCAAAAATTCGTGAATTGCAGTAAACAAAGTATAATACAAATGAAGGATTTCTCATAGCATGAATGATGTTGATATATTCAACTATGTAACAAGATTCCAGTAGAAGTGACTTCATAAGCCAGTGGGAAGGTTTTGTTATTATTTTGAGTTGTTTAAATTTTGTCCGCTGTTGGTCAGTTCGCTCTACAGTGGACAATTGATTCTACACTAAGAAAGTAGTATAGCAAGATGTACTTCTACGTACCGATAGAATAAACTTTTTATACCTACGCTACTTTTGAAACAAACGGAAAAGTATCATAATCACTATTTGAACATCGACATATAGAAATGGATCGATATTGCTGTAGGGAGAATAGAAATGGGGTCTAGAAAGAGAGAAAACCATCTGAGCCGTCGGTCGTCCTTTATCTATTCCAGGACTGTCTCAAGTGAATCGGAGGCCCCGCACAGTGCCTAAATACTCATATGGTTAATTTTGTATGTAAACTATTATATACAATAGACTTTAAATATGTACTCATAATTAATCGAAAATTTAAAAACATTCTTGCAAAATATCCTGCTTCATTTAACTTATAAAAAAACTTGTCAACCTTAAATTCTTCTTGCGATTTGACTGAAGGTGCTTTAATAATATTCCTTTGGCGAGAAATACATTTATATAAGAACATTGATATTAACGGATTTAAGGTTTTGAGTGAAGGTAAAAATATTTCTTTTTAACATTTGGATGATGTTCGCGAGTGAAAGAATTTATGGTTTCTAATTGTTACTTATTACCTAGCCTTGCTGAAACGCACACTGAAGGAAA
>WSXT02227645.1:0-16472 GCA_011762715.2 Neuroterus valhalla | reverse complement strand
CCGATATTGGGCCAATCATGGAAAACTACCATAGGCCAATCTTGGGCTACCATTGGAAATCAATAACCGGGAGACAGTGATGAGACAATCATGGCCCAACATTGGCAAACATTGATCGGTTCCCAATGTGGGGTCAACCATGGTAAACTACTATGGGCCAATCTTGGGTTACCATTGTCAAATAATAACCGGGAGACAGTAATGGGACAATCACGGCACAACAATGGCAAACATTGGACGGTTCCTAATGTCGGGTCAACCATGGTCAACAACTATGGGCCAAGCTTAGGCCACTATTGGCAGAAATGATATTGGTCAATAACGTTGGGCCAACGATGGACCGATTATTACGATCGGCAGTCCATCGGCAATTTCTAGCTGGGATAATGATTGATGATACTCATTGAGCTATTGATTTATCGAACACAAAAACATGGCAGTTTCTCAATTAATAAAGATATTATTCCGTATTTTTATCATGTTGTGGGGGACCCCTAAATGTGGGGGCCAAAGGCGGACCGCCCCCTCCTCCCCGCCCTTAGTCCGCCACTGTTGATGACGTTATGGGCGAAAGAGAGGGAGTATAATAGTACTGGGTTGGGAGAAGGAAGGGACTTCAAGACAAGAATGGGGAGGAGAGGATTCTTAACGGGGATGGAGAGAGTTTTGGAAGAAGACTAAAGGTCTTGGATACAGATAAGAAGAAGGGAAATTTCAAGGGACTCGAGGTGGATGGCTGGATAGTCGCGAATGGTATGATAACAGGTTACGGAGAGGGAAAATACTCATATGTTTGTGAGGTGGGGCATCGGTGATGAAAATTTCCTAATGAATATGCAAGGCTGGAAAGAGAGGAGGGGAGGGGGATTCATGGTAGAAGAGAGGATAGATGCAGACTATTGGCCATTAGGATTGTGGATGGAGGAAGAGGGTAGTGGAAGGCAATTAAGGGAAAAAGTTCCGTCGGGGAGAGAGAGAGTCTGTAGACGAATACCAGGAGCAGATAGAGGATAGATGTATAAGGAATAGGGAAAACAGAAACAAGCTTATTGTAAATGATGTATATAGTAGACGAGCGAGTGGTAATATTAGTAGGGTGTGGATGGGTGTTAGTTCATGAGGTTCGCATGAAGGTTTGGATTCATCATTTCTTTTGTAAAATTCTGTAGAACATATTGGTGTGAGCAAAACTATTGGCTGAAGGATGAACGTTTGTATTTCTTGTGCCAGAGCACTTTTAATTTACATTTCATCACATTCAAATGAAAAATCTTGGTCTCTGAATATAATTTCCGGACGTATCCCGCTTTTTGGCTGGTGAGCAAAATTCTTCATTTTCTTGGTCAGGTAGACAACCTAATGGTGTTGATAATATTAAAATATCCATCTACTATGTTTAATTCAAAAGTAAAACTTACTAAAACAAATATTCAGCCTGGACAAATAATTCGGTAAGAAGAGGATCTGTACTTAATTGTTGTACTAATTTCACAGCAGAATCTCTTACAGGAATTGATTGTGTTTCCAGAATCAGAGGAAAGAGTCTCTTTACACCATTAACAGTATGGAATATTTTTCTGCCAATATTTTCTGTGCAAAATTTTGATAAAACATCGCAGCAGGCAATTTTTAATTCATCATATGCAATCTGTGACTATTTGAAAATAATTTTCATTTCAGAATTGTTTGGGAATCGATAAATAATTGTAATCTAAAATTATTATTCAATATCTCAATTACTTCGAAAGAGGCGCAAATTGCTTCAATGAGTTCAGAATCAATGATGTTTTCTCTAAAATGAGGATATTCTGCAATAGCTTTCAAAATTTGAGAAGCTGACACTTGAGTTTCCTGTGAAACTGTTCCTGAAGAGTTCTTTAAAAGCTTCAGGACATAGGACTACAAAATTTACATTCCAATTGGAATTATTCATATTAAAATATATAAGTTCAAATTCCTGAAATTACCTGTCCATTAATTTCTAAAAAGTTTTGACAATTCCTGGAATCACATTGAATTAATTCCTTCAATGCAAAGGCTGCAGCCTGCCTTACGTCCGATTTTGAATTTTCGTCTTTTAGATAATCTGGAAGAATATACCTTAAACAGTTCTCCCCAAAAACAGTTGTGTTACAACATCGATCAAAAATCTTACAACCATCGTTGCCGAATACATGATTTATTTAATTATACATATTTATTGAAAAAAAAAATTTGAGAATTGACTCAAGGAAACAGCTTTTTTTGTTTAATTAATAATAAATTTGAGGCCTAAATCCTGAAAGGACTTCCTTCTGTTTATTTATTAACAAACTAAATAGTTAAAGCAAGAGAGCTGGTACGTTATGTTTTTTATTAGCAAATTCAATAGTTGAATCGGAAAGGAGCTTTATTTTTTGTTTGATTGGAAATAAAATTGAAGTCTTAAAGAAAGGAGTTTGTCATGCATACGTATTTCAAACTCCAAAAGTTGGATCGCGGGAAGGGCTTATTTTTGTGTTTAAACAAGAATAATTGAAAGTTTGAATCGGAAAAGCTTCTTCTTCTTCTTTATTTAATAACAAATTTTAGAGCCAGGTGAGTTGAAGCGAATTCTTGTGTTTAAGGGGGTCTTCCACCCTCGGAAGCCGAAAATCAAGGTGTTTTTTGGAAATTAATTGCGCAGAATGTAATAGGTGAATTTCCTAAATTTTTTTTTTTTATTCGAGAAGTACATTTTTCTTCTTTTCTACAATAGTTTCAAATCAATCAATAAATGACACTCGCGACCTCAAAACATTGAAGACTCGCCTCTTAAAATGGAGGAGGTGAATTTGTGGCAGTCGTTTGGGAAAACTCATAATCTGAAATCAGCAATGTGAAATTCGTTATATTCTCAGTTACGTTGGTTATGTTTTCTCCGTGACAGATAAAAAAAAAAGAAAATTTAGAAGGTAATGCAACAATTTGTGAAAAAAAGATTTTCGATCCAATTTTTTGACATTTGGAAGGCCATAAAAATGGAAGGAAATGAAATTTCAAAAATCGTTCACGGAGTATTAGGACCCACGGACACAGAGCTAAAAAAACAGACATGTCCGTATTAAAACGGACGCCTGGTCACCCTAGTCGAAAAACTTTTCGAGTAAGCTTGCTCGCGTTCTCGGAAACGGCCAGAGACGGGGACCGTCCAGTTGCCAGAAACATGGGGAGGGATATGTGATTTTCACAAAACCCTTTCTGTCACGTTTCCTCAGATAGAAGTAGATTGAAATAAAGTTTAAAAAAAATCGATTTTTCTTTTCTTAAAGGGTGGAGGACCCCCTTAATAGGGAATAATTATGACATAGTAAAAACAAAGTGTGAATGAAACACTCGTTCCAGGGAAGCATTCACCTGCAAGAGAAATTACCCTTGGTAGTGTACATGTCACCAAGTTAAGCAGGCCGTGATTCGCCGACCACTTGGGGTACGGACAAGAAGACTAGAGACAGGAGAGGTAACAACTGTGGTGGGGGTGAGGCCAAAAACGTCTCCAGAGAGGGTGGTTCTATGCGCTTTGTGCATGGCGCAAAGAACGCTTTCTGGCTTTCTGCACACGTCAATGCATATGTTGGTGTAACAGTACGAGAGACTGGTCAATGTGTATAGATGCGCAGATGCTTAACGCGCCATGTACATTCTTAAGTCCCACCTTCTATGCCGACGTATTTGAACTCATCCACTTACATTGGAAAGTATACGGAGTTACCTCTCCTGTCTCTAGTCTTCTTGGGTACGGAGTTTTATTCTGACAACATTGTCGATCATACGCCATGGTCGGTAAACATTGCAAGGTGCGTTATTTGCACCTTGTAATATTAGGCCACAACTCTATTCATTCAGGTAGCCTGCATTCATGCATGCAGAGAAGACGATCTTTTCATGTGATACATATTATAACTACTGATCTATTTCACACCCGGAGTAGGAGAAAGCCATGTATCTAAAACGCATGCGGAATAGAAGATATCGATGCCAATATCTTCTGGCGTGCCAATGCACAATGTCTCGACATGGCATGTTAACACACTAAATTGACTCAACAGAAGAATATACTCGTATTTACGGCTTCAACGCGGCACGCGTTTGTGATATCTTCTTCTATCCAGTATACAATACAGATCAGTGCTTCAACTTGGCCCGCATTTATGACGTTAGCTACTATCCAGGAGATGGCCGCTTGCATATTCCTACCTGATAGAAATAGAGGGCCCTTGTTTTACACAATGCAATTAACACACCATCTATACTTCAATAACCATGACGTAAATTCAAAATAGCACCTTTCAAAAGTACCCACGCAGTTGGCTTATCGTTTTCAAAGTGCCAAGGTAAAGTAAACACCGTTCAGATTCTACCTGCAACAAAATTTACTCCCAAGTTTTTACTGCGAAGGGTTGAATCGAAAAATGAGTATTTCTATTTGAAAATCCAAGAGTTGAAACGGGTAAGTAGCTTATTCCTTTTTGTTCAACTATAGAGAAATTGAAAAATTGAATTGAGAAAGGACTTTTTCCTGTGTAATTATCAACGAAATCAAGATTTGGAGAAGGAAAGGCAGTTTTTTATGTTTATTTATTATCAATTGTAAATCATCCAAATTTTTTCATTTCAGATAAATGGCTCATGAATACTATGCTTTATATTTAAATCTAGAAATGCGTAAGACTTACAAAATAATTGAGGGACTCTTACTCAATAAATTTTCCATAGGATTTTCCTGTGTTAATTCTGAAGCAGCTGGTCCATATTGTGTCATTCTAGCAATCCCGTAGAAACTGACACCATAGATATCAGGATGAACAGTTTCTCGTAAAATATCCAATAAATAATTCAAAATACCGAAGGAGTACAAGGCCTTTTTAAATAAAAATTATATATTAATTCAAATATGGATTTGAGGTTTTCACTATACGTTCGATCGTGTACAAAACTACATATTATGACGGCGTTTCGTGAACGTAACAGTTCACATATTCAGGTCAGCCCTGAAGATGTGAACTGCAACGTTCGCGGGTCGTCGACAAGATTTGTAATTTTTTGCACGATTCAAATCCAAAACACCTTCTTTTATTATAATTTATTTAATATTTTAGCTCACAAAATTAATTTTGTATATTTTATAGATGACTATAATTTTTAATACAAAGTTTGAAGCTTGCATACCACTCTTCCTGGGTGCGTATCTGCAAATTTAACAATAACTCTAAAAACATCAAGCAGAAGTTTGGGATTGGCATTGTCCAAATATTTGAATAATTTTTGCATGCCACCGGTGCTAATCATCATTTCCACAGTTTTCAAATTATTACATGCAAGAGACAAAATTCTCAAAACGTCGGGATGAAGATCTTGCCACTCCAGATTCTAAAATATTTTTTTTTTCATTTCATTGAAATAAAAGTACAGTCAACTCATTTCGTATCTTTATACAGAAACACTTGTAGGAAAAATCTCAATTCAGGAGTTGTATATTCATTTTCTTCGCTTGAAAATTAAGTTCCCCAACTAAAAACCTGAATTCTCCAGTTTGGTTCAAAGTTTTATTATTTGTTCGAAAATTTGGTTATTTTCTTCAAAACTGCCCAATTCGGATAGATTTTTTTTCCGAGGATTCAATGCATCCGTGTTGAAAACTATTCTGTTTCAGTTTGAGATTCAACTACTTTCTTCCAGAATCTTATTATTTTGTTGAGAATCCAACTTCAGTTGGTTAAAATTCATCTTTTTTGTTGATAATATTATTATTCTTTTCGAAATTTTTATTATTTTTCAAAGAATTCAACAATTATGGGTTAAAATAAGCTTGTTGAAGAATTGAACTATGTTGTAGAAAACTCGCTTTCATGGCATGAAAGTCTTTTTGATTGAATTCAGATGTTCTTAAGTCAAAACTAGAATTTTTTTCCAAAAAAATGAACAATTTAATTTTTGGTCCAGAAGCCATATTTTTTTTGTTAAAAATATAATGTCTACAATTGTTAATTCAAGTATTTCATTTTTGGTTGAAAAATTATTCTTATTGGTTGAAAATTCATCTCCTTGATTCGAAATTGAACTATGCCCTTGAAATTTCTTTCTTAAGTGTTCAATTTATTGTTTTATATTTGAGATTGGAATCTCATCAATTGAAAGTTAGGCTTATTTGTTGAAAAATTCATTCATCTCTTGTGGCTGAAAATTCATCATTTTGGTTCAAAGTTGACCACTTTGGTCGAAACTTAGACTATTATACTTGAATTTTTTTATTAAAGAATAATTTTCTAACTCAAAATCCGACAATCTTATTTTTAGTTGGAACATTCCCTTCTGTAAAAAATGAATCTCTGATGAAAATTTATCTCTTTAGTTTAAGATTGAACCATTTTGTTGAGATTTATTGTTGGTTAACATTGTTTTTAAACCTTCAGTTTCATTATTCTATTTTTGGTTAGGAATTTACCTTCGCTAGTTGGTAATAAAACTGTTTGGTTTGAAAAATCTCGATTAGGGAAAAATTGAGCTATTTGGTCCAAAATTAAAATTATTCATTCCACTTTATTTCATTTATTTGTTGTGATTCAGTTTTCGGAAATCCATTTCGCATTTAACTTTGTTGTTATAAATTCATATTTGCAGTTGAAAATTAAACTATTTTCTATTAAATTTGCCCTTTTTGGATTCAAATTTCTACAGTCTGGTTTATTCTTCTTCTCTTTTGACTGAAAATGCATATCAGCTGTCAAAAACTCGTTTTTTGATTGAGTTTACTTATTTTTCAAAATGTAAATCTAGAATCCTTTTCAGTCGGAATATCAACTTTCGAGTTTTTGTTGAGAATTCATATTATTTCATAAAAATTCAGTTTTCATAACTGAAATTTCAACCATTGCAATTTTGTTCTATTTCAGTTTATAATTTATGTGTTTCGTTGCGAATAATCGTGAAAATAAGTTGTTTTTTTGTTTTTCGAAAATGATCTTCTTGATTGAAAATATACCTTTGTGACAAAAAATTGAAAATATTCCATTGAAGACTCTCCTTCCAGAGTTGAATTTATTATTTTCGATTTAAAATTAAAATCTAATTGATTCAAACTTGAAGTTCTCTGTTTTCAAATCCATTTATTATTAGACGAATGATCATTCTGATTGAAAATGCATCATTTTGGTTGGGTATTCATCTCTATAATCGAAAGCTATACTTCAATTTTGAACATTATTCCTCTTAGTAGAACATTATTTTTCAACTGAATATTGAATGATTCCATTCTTAAATGAACTTTTATCTTTCTTAGTTAAAAGTTCAACTGTTTTGTTCATAAATTTATGTAGTTTATATGAATATTAATATATTCTGTTGGGAATGTATACACTCTGTTGAAAACTCGTGTTTTCAATGAAAAAATTATCTTCCCTTTTGAAAATTTATCTTCTTTAGTTGCAAATTCAATGACTTCTCCAAAAGTTCAGCTCCTTTCTTAAAACTTTGTTTTTGAGTAACTTTTATTTTATCCATCATTCCGATTGTAGAATCATCTCTTTGGTTGTATTTTGAACTATTTCGTTGCGAATTCATTCTTTTTTTTTTTATTTACCTTTTTAAGTAAAATACTTGACTGAGAAAAAAATTTACTAAAAAAATTAGATTATCTCACTTCCAATATTTTCAGCATTTCGCTTAAGCCTCCAGAATTTCTAAATAATTCTTGAACACTCTCATCCTTACATTTGACAACTAAATTTTCGATCACATTGATTGCCAATTTTTGAATAACTGCGAATGGATCATGAAACAATTCATAAATCAATGGCAGACTAAACTCCTGAAAAATAACATTTCTATAAGAATTGAATTAATTATATTATTACAATTCCCTTTTTTTCAAATTACCGAAGCAGAAATGATCGTTTGAACTCCTAAAGGTTCTTTCACTAAATTATTGATAATCTCAATTGAATTCTTTTTTACATCAGGATCTGGAGATTGGATCATTCTGAATAAATAATTGAAATCAGAACTCTCTTCTAAAAATCGAGCAGCCCCATAAAATTCCTTTGTGAGTTCAGCGAGAATCAATGAAGAAAATTCTTGGATAAACACATCGGAATTATTCATTAGAGTTTTTATAAAATGAGATAAATATATATCAGATTGCAGAAGAAAATATTTAACGCAGGATATCGCTGCCATTTGAGCCAGGAGTCTTGTAGCAAATCTTAAAATAAGAAAAACAAAATTATGGGTAAAATGATATTAGGATTTCATATATGGGAACGTCCATTAACTTTGCACACGGATTCATTTTTAAATGTTACATTCCTTCCCCCCACCTTTTTAATGGTTCATCAAATTTTCGTGCCCTTCCAAGATTTCAAAAGATTCCGAAGGATTTAAAGCATTTAGGAACAATTGCCGCAAATTGAAGAGGATTTGAAGGGGTTCCAAGGGATTTTGATAGTTTCGAAATATTTTAAAAGAAATTACGGGAGTTTGAAAGATTCAAAGAGATCACAGAAAGAAAATTTCAATTTTCGGAGATTTTCAGAGAGCTCAATCGTTCAAAAAGGAATTCTAGAGATTATATCAGATATCAATGGGAATCAAAGGATTTCGAGTTATTTCAAGTTCGAATAGTTGAAAGGATGTTATAAAATTTTCAAGAAAATTTGTTGGATTCCAAAGGATTGCGAATATTTTCAGGATAATAATATCCTCGGCTCTTTTTCCATTTGGCGTATGTAAGATGAAATATTTACAAATAAAATAAAATGGATAATAATATGATGCACATAATAGTGTAAAAAGAAATTCCAAGAGTCAAACCCAGGGGTATGCAACGCCAGTCATTGTATCATATGGACAGTTGGTTCCATACTTGACTCAGCAGGCAAAATGTGAAACTGAGGAGCTGATTGCATTTCAACGAATCAACGAAAATGGCCGCTTCAGCAGTAAATAGTTTGACATTTCATGAAATCTTTATTATAATAGGTTATGGGAATTAAAGAGTGATCTGTGATGAAAGCATAAAAGTGTGTTCCGGAGGAACTGATCTATCATAATATGTTAAAAAAATTAAAAGTGTGAACTATGGGAGGCCATCGTTGCATTGTATCAAATTGCGAATTGAATCACAATAAGAAGGCTGCAACTCGTTTGCTCGAAACATTTTGACAGAAATGATATAACTGTAATAAATACTGAATTCAAAGGGCCCGATGGAAGAGTTCTTGGTGTAGGTATTTGTTTTGTGCTAATATTCATTCGCTTTTAATAAAATATACTATTGGATTTTTTTTTGTCGTTTATAGGTTATGTCTAGTCACTATTTGTATTAAGTAAACAATAAAGTTGATACAATCTGAATGAAAAACAGCAAATAATCAGGACTTGTCGTTTCAGGTTTCTACGTATCAAAGACCTCGTTTAAGAAAAGGAGCCGTAGCATCACAATTTTAAAACGGAGTTGTGAAAAAAAATGAAAACATGGAATCAAGTAATCCTCGGAAGCCCGGGATATCAGAAAAAAATTGTTTGCGCATAATGGTGAAAAATGATTATATCAATTGTTGTTTCAACTGGATACTTATTGAATAATTAGTTATTATTATTAAACTATTTCTCATTTACTTTTTTCATCGAATAATTGATCAGGAATTTAAAAAAAAAAGTAAGGAAGAGTTCTCGGACAAAATCGACGAGAAGATGACAGCTTTAGATTTTTCTCCGGAAAAGTTTGAGAGAATAGAAACGTTACTTTCAAGTAGAGAAAATTGGACAGAAGGAAATTTGGACAATTTTTTGGAAACGGCCAGTAAAAATCAGGAATTGAAACAAGGGGAAGAGAATACTTGAGAAAATGTAAGACTTCTTCTTGGCTGAATGGAACTTGACAAAGTATTATCCAGTTCCATTTATGAGAAGCGGAACAGTGTGAATTTTCCTTTAGGTTGGTTTCGGCATAACATAGAAACTAATGGCTTACGAGTCAGATAAGCTGGGTATCGAAGAGGAGAAATTATTGTCGATTCCAGAAATTGAGCGAGTATTGGCACTTGTTCAACAAACATTCACATCCATTAATAGATATGGAATTTGAAGAAAATAAACTGTCCCTTAATAAATTTGCATGCTTTAAAGAGGCAAGGAAAATGTAGCATGTGCCGTCAGCTAAACGTTCTCTTCTAAAAAAGTCAGTACGTCTACAAACGCGTACAATTTAGACTGGTTAACTATGAATGCAACCCTCAAAGATAAAAAAGCTTCAGAACGATAAGGAAATAAACCTAAAGCAATGACTCAATCTAAAGATACGGCCATAAGATGTTCAAATGCTTGAAGAAAAGAATTCCAAGAATGCAAAAACGGAATAGCTCTTAAGGATGAAACTAAAATTTCTAAAGCTATAAAAGCTTCGAGTATTTACGATATAGAACAGCTTGCAATAATGAAATATTTTCAGCTACAAAACTGAAAAACACGAAAAATTGCCGGTACACATAGGAATGGATATTATTTAGTATGCTTTTCCACATGCGATCTCCCGCTGCCTACAGACTAATCAGAGAAACCTCAGTTTTACCACTGCCCGCAGTATAAAGAACTCTTCGGCGGTAATTATGTTTATTGTTTTTGTAACGACTCTTAAACTATTTCTCAATTCTGTTGTACACTCTTCCCAAGAATACATCTACACACGTATTTATATTTCATTGCAGGTACTTATCACTTATGAAGACATCTTCTGTGGATTTAATCCTAAGTTTTTTTGATTACTGAAGGGTGACATTCACAGGCTTGACAGATTACGGAGAGAGTGTATAGAACATCAAAATATTGAAGATAAAGCAGATCATGGTCTGGTGATTCTTTTCCAACCGTTAATGGATTGTTACGCACAGCCCATAGCTGTTTTTATGTCGAAGCAGGGTACAGCTCCAGGAATTAAATTGGCTCAATTAATAGTACGAGCTCTTGTTTAGTAGCCAAAAGAATAAAATATTATAGTTTGTATGTTCCGGATTCAAAGAACTCGGGAAACTGCAGAATTTTGTGACAAATTTAATCGACTATTTGATGCATTGAATAGGACGGACTCTCCTCATTGGAGTAGAGCATCTTGTTTATGAATAAAATTATTATTTGGAAGATGCCTCAATTTATTATGTCGGGTTATTGAAGAATTCCTTGACTGGAAGCAGAGAGTTGTGAATGGGATCTTCGGTGCAAGTTATTTTCTGACAAAAAACACGGCAGTTCGGTTACGAAGGACTCTGAGATCTACCATAAATCTATCTAATTATTTATTAAATGCAGGGGTGGATCCAGAAAAACATTTTGGGGGGGGGGGGGGCTAAATCAGTGAGAAAAGTACACCTTATGCACATCTTAACCGCGGGAACCTGAAATGTATAGTGTCAAAAGTTTTGGGGGGTCTTTGAACCCCCTAAACACCGTCCCCTGGATCCGCGCCTGATTGAATGGATGCAATTTCGAATACGTTCAAACTGGGAAAATAAATCAAGACCCCTGGGAGATTTGTGCGTTTTTTATAGCTTGATAGATAGATTGAAATCTTAGATTGTATATGACAACAAACAAAAATCCATCCTGTTTTATGATTGGTATGAATGCGCGTCATAATAATTACTTTTTTATTTTTCGAGTACATAGAGCAATAATATTGACTAAAATGTTATTGATTTGGCCGAAGACACATAATTTTATTTGGAAGGAAGGATTGGACAACTGTTGTTTTTTAGAATTTTATTTTGAACTTTCTCGCAACAAAAAAACCTTGTACATTAAGAATTATTTGCAATATTTGGTATGTAATATTTTTTCCAGTTTCCGGAACCACTCGTTATTATTTTATGCTGCCTCCTTCAATATTTTATTATGATTAGTTAATTACATAAGCTGAGGGGTTCTGGTGGCAGGTGGTGATAGTAGTCGTGCGCAAAGTGGGGTGTGAGGTTTTACAAAAAAGTAATGAAAAAGTGGCGGTGCAAAAGCAAAATTATGTGCAAATTGATGGAGCGAATTTTGAAGAATCATGGTGATGATTAGTCGGAAATGACTTAGGGAGAATAGGTAAAGAATCAGCGAGAGCAGATCCAGAAAAAGAAGAGAATTGGTGAAGACATTCGGGAGATGAAGTACTAATTAAAGAAGGAGAAATTTCACTAAAATGGTGTTAGGACTATGGTTTGACAATTATGAATGGCCGACTGAAGGGAGATGAAAAAGGAAAATTAACGCGCATTGGAACAAACAGTGCGTCGGTCCTGGATTATCTAATCGTGAAGGATGAAGAAGACCCAATTGATCAAATGCAGTTAGAAGAAAGAGAAGAATCGGATAATATGCCTCTAATTGCAACGACAAAATGGAATTGGCAAGAACAGCAAGATGCTGGTTTTCTGGATGAACGCTGGAAATGGAGGGAAGATAAGAAAGAAGAGTTCAGAGAAGTACTACTCAATAAGGAAAGAAGAAGAACCAAGATTGGTTCGATAAAAAATGTAATGAAAAAGGAAAGGAAACCAGAAAAAACTACCAGAAGAAAGCAGAATTCTGGACAGCAGTGAGACCCCACAGCATAAATGAAGGACAATGTATTGAACATTTCAAGGAATTATTGGAAGGAACAGGAGAAGGAAAGAAATCGAATGAAACAAAGGAAATAACGGAAGAGATAGAAGAAGATCCAGAGTTGGATAAAACGAAGGAGGAAAGGAAATGAAGATGAATTAGGAGAATTGAATGGAGATATTTCGAAGGAAAAGGTGGAAAGCACTACCCTAAGGACTAATTGAAGAGTTGACAGAGAACCTCAACCAATTATGGAATAGAGGAAAAATAGGAGAAGGGTGAAAGACAGGACAGATATATCCCACCCACAAGGGAGGAGATGAGAACAATGCGAAAAACTATTCGCTATGTGCAGGCGGTTGGAGGGGAGCTCTGGCGCTGCCGCCGAATTTTACACGTATTCTTATGTCAGCGTCCCGCAATAGGGCCCGTGGCCGCCACGGTACTAACTTTTTCTCCATAAGATCTAACATAGGAGCGTCCGTCAAAGTGAGTGCGCCAGTAGACTTGCACGGTGCCAATAGAGGAATAACGCTTCTCAACACTCCATACAAGACGCTAGCAGGAATTATGGCAAAAAGACTCAGGATGTGGCTAGAGACGAATGAAATACTGGTAGACAGTACAAACATACATGGAACTGTGAAGATTTAAGAAGAAAACTAAACAAGATGGAAGAACTGGTTGGAGGCAATTGAGAAAAAAACTCAAGAGAGATGAATGGATGATTGAAATACTCAAAAGGAAAATATCGGAAGGCACATGCTAGTTCAGCAGAGAACTCTACAAATTGTACCATGAGCTTCAAGAAAATGAGCAACCAATGATCAGTTTAACGAGGATGGAGATGAGTAAAGGATATCGTTCGAATCTTATTTGACATTCAAATTTTTGGGTGAAAGGCGATCAGCGCCGCAGTTTCACATTTCTCCCGCAGAGACAAGTTATGACCTATAATCATAATAATCGTGACAGACCCCTGGTCTATCCTGATTCCGATTAGCAAATTTTAAAAAAACCTTATATAATTTATGGACGCCCTCTAAATTTTATTTACTTATTTATAAGAATTTATTTATAATATTATTTTTTGCAAACCTTCGTGTAAAAATATCTTCATGGTCAATTAAGGGGATGATACTTCCAACAATTTCGAGATTAAAGAGTTCATCTAAATTATTTTCAGATTTTTCAGCGAAATTGGATAAGGCCGAAGCAGCAGCGATAAGAATTGGTTTTTCTTGGCATTTTAAAAGCAAAATTGCTGTTTCGGGTTGTGTTACTTCCAAATTCAATGGATCGAATTTTCCACTCGGCTGAATTTCTCGATTCTTTCGTGCTTTTCCAGTGGAAATACATTTCTGAAATTTTTAAAACTTCATTTCCTTGGATTTTAAATATGAGAATATTATAAGTTATCACAGCGTTGCAGAATCTCTGGAACTATTTTTCATTTGAATAACGGAACTATTGAAGGTCAATTTTAAAGATTTTAAACTACGTGAAAACTTACTTCGGAAAACTTTTCAACCATCTTATAAGAAATAAAGATTTGATTTCATTCAATAAATCAACTATTATGATTTCTATTTATAAACATTTCTCAATGTCTCTGAAACAAATATAACCAAGCTGAACCTTGCTGAATGAAATCGCATCGTTATTTGTTTTTGGTTTTTCAAGAATTGATCAATAATATTCTAAACTTGTGTAGAGGAACAAAAACATTTTTTATGCAAAATTTTTTGAAATTATCATTTACACGGGGACCGTCCATGGAATACATTACTAACTTTTGGCTATTTTCAATCAAATTTTTTAGCCAAGCAGATGCATTTTTTCAAAAGTAATTGGATTTTCGAGAAAGAAAGTTCAATTCCAGCTAAGGAAGAAGAATTTATCAAAATATTTGAGTTCTTAACCCAACAATTAAATTTTGGAACTAAAATGATGAATTTGAACCCACAATGATCCAATTTCAACCGTTTTGAACATTTTCAGCAGCTGAAATTTTCAAACAAAAAAGATTTGCATTTTCAACCGAAAAGATGACGATGAATCTTCCAACCATGAAATTATTTTCTATAAGAAAAAAATCTGCCCGCTGTGCGGGCACATTCGTATCTCGCGCTCCGCGCTCGTTTTTGAATTTACCTCGCGCTACGCGCTCGACCTTTGTACCTCCCTACAGTTGTATAAAAAGCTTGTGAAACTCAAAAGCGAGATGTCGACTACTTGAATTTGATGAGTGTGAATTCTCTTTTGTTGAAGTTTCTCTGGCTTTAACGAATACCTTCTCATCGCGTGTCTCGTGCTACGCACTCGATCAAAGTTTGTCCAAAACGGTGAAGAAGTTTTGTTGCCTAATTTTGTTCACATGTTGTGTAATTTTTCTAGAAATTCGATTTTTTAATTTTTAATTTCATTTTTCACGATTGGAACAAAAAATATGCGTCCAATGGGAAAAATTATAACAAACTTACAGATATTCTTTGGGTGAACAAATTTTCTCTATCAATCTTCTGTGTTAGCCATAGTCATTTTTTCAGAAATTTTATTATTACGTTTCTATCGTTTTTTTCCTGATTAAAATGAAAAATACATATCCTGTTAAAGAAGTTGATAACACATTTAAAGATATTTTCCTGGTAAAGAACTTGCTTCTATTTGATTTTTCCTAAGCTTGTGTCAATTGTCCAAAAGTTCATTTTTTCATTTTTTATAAATGAAGCAAAAACTACTTGTCCTATCAAAAAGTTAATTCTACCAAATTTGTAGGTCTTTGTTTGGTGCACAATTTTAGTTAATTTACATTTTCCCGTACCGTACATAGTTTGACCAAAAAAAAAATCTTTCTATTTTTCACTATTTTTTGTGCGACCAAAATTTGAATTCTCGATTTTTTGAGAAAACTCGAAAAGTTGTAAAGATCATCCTGGAGGGCTCCCAAATATTAACATTTTTTTTCTCCCAACTTTCTTTCATATCTTGAGTTGTTTGCGTAGAAATTCTCATTTTCGTTTATATTTTTGAATTTGGAAAATGTCACAACTCTGACAATATTGTTTTTATCAAAAAAATCATGAGGTTCATTTGTTTCAATTTCTACGTAATACAAGAAACCTACAATTTTTGAGTCTTGAAAAGAGAAAATCCAACATTTTTTTCAAAATGCTCCCCCTCTTTGATTTTTCATCCAAAATAGCTGATTAACAAACTCGACTTGTCTTTTTGGTCCCTTAAAATGGGTGCCAAAGCACGATCGAATAAGGTCATTATTTCGAAAGTTTTCGAGTTCACAGATTATTTCTCATTATTTTTTGTGCAATCAAAATTGGAATTTCCGATTTTTTGAGAAAACCCGAAAAGTGGTGAATATCATCCTGAAGGGCTCTCAAAGAGAAATATTTTTTTCCTCAAACTTTTTCTCATATCTTGCGTTGTTTGCGTAAAAATTCCCATTTTCGTTTATATTTTGGAATTTTGAAAATGCCGAAACTCGTACAATTTTGTTTTTATAAAAAAAAAATCATGAGGACAATTTGTTTCAATTTTCACGAAATACAAGAAACCGTACTTACAATTTTTGAGTCTTGGAAAAAGAATATCCAACATTTTTTTCAAAATGTCCCCCCACTTTGACTTTTCATCCAAAAAAACTGATTAACGAACTCGACTTGTCTTTTTGGTTCCTCTCAAAATGGGTTCCAAAGAACGATCGAATATGATCGTTCTTTCGAAAGTTTTCGAGTTTTACCCGTGTGGAAATGTTAAGTTGGCCCTCTCGAGGGCCTACGTCCCAGGTAGAAATTATTAATTGGTCCAACAGTGGTCCAATGTTGGCTACCGTTCATCGGTCGAACGTCGGTTTGATA
>WSXT02227634.1:0-16472 GCA_011762715.2 Neuroterus valhalla | reverse complement strand
TTCTTATACATTTAACCAGAATTTATAGTTAGGGCATATTTAACATTCTTTTCTGGTTAGAATAACGAGAATTCTGGGTAGTTCAACTAGAATTTTTTTTGAGTGCGGGAATCGTTGAAAAAAAAACCCGATAATTTGGGTCACGTGACTCATGTATCACATGGCCTTAATCATAAACAACATTTTGTATTTTAAAGAGAACGTAAACACATTTAGCGATTATGATAAAAAAAATTAGTATCACGATATAATATCTGCATGCTGATACATTTTCTCACTTCTCCGAATTTATCATTTGCGGCAGTTGTAATAACCTCAGAGTAATTATAGATTACAATTGAAACATTGAATGATATCACTTAAGCCCCGGAAGTGACCTTTCACATTTTGCACATTTTCAGACTTAATGTGACAATATACCAGTCGGGGACTAATGCAAAGTCGATTCTGAAGGCAAATTTTGAATCAGAGCGACTAAAGTATTAATTCAAGAATCACTGACCTAGATTACTCTGTTTGAATATTAATGATAAAATCAATAGAGTTCTTACAATAGTCGTCTCCCAAGTGATATTTCCTCTACTAGTGTCTGATGTGATATTCAACAAGTTTTCGCTTTTGCTTCTTTATCTCTGTTGCTGCACTTTCATCTTATAACAGAATATTCCCTCATGAATCAGGGTGGCGACTTGACCGGGAAAGACCAGGAAATGACTAGGAATTTTATTAAAAAACCAGGAAATGATTTGACTCAACCTTTTTTTTGTAAAAACTGATAGTCTCAAAATTCGACTAGCTCTTGTTTGAGCTGTTAACAAGAATTTTTTGCAGATCTCTGCAGTGTTCTGGTGCTCCACCCAGTGTAAAAATAACCTATAATAATTCGTTTACAATGATAAAACGTAAACGAATTTAGCTAACCCCAAAAGGGATATGGCTTAATGGTATAATAATAATAATGGAATCAAAAATATATCTTATAATTTGATTCAAAGAATGTAACGTTCCTTTAATCTGATTCTCAAAATATTTGAATAGATCTGTACCTAATGAGAGGAAGAATTTTTTTTCTGATTATGAAAAAAACGTTTTGCAAATTTGTTGCTCTGTGAAATTTTTTTAACTGACTCAAATTTGATAATCGAATTGATGGTAGCTCAAATAAACGGAAAGAATTATTATCTAAGTTTTTTCAAGAAAATGTATTTATCACGTTGCATTTGCTTTCCCTCATTTATTTGATTTGAGACAGGGCATTTCAAAAAATAATTATGTTTTTCATTTCAGGGCAGGTAGTTTCAGTGGGGAAGTATAATGCCACTTGGAACAGGGAATTTTTTACATGGAATGGGAACCTTTTAAACCAATTATTATTCGGATTTAGAAAAGGGGAATAAAAAAAATCGTCCCTCCGATTCAAAATTTGTCAGAATTGTCCCTCTTCTCAATTTTAAATAAAGAAAGTACTTCAAGCAGTCTTTCCCAGTTTAAAAATCAACGACTTGTTCAAAATGTAAACTTGTTTGATGAGAGTTCAATTTCTAAGTTGAAGTTGCAATATTTCGATTCAAAATTCACCTCTGGTTGAAATCGTAACTACTTTGTAAAAAATGGGGAAATTGAACTATTTCTTTGAGAATTTATGTACTTTGTGGAAAATTTGCCCTTTTTCTAGAAAATTAATCTATATGGTCGAAAATCCATCCCTTTCCTTAAAATACATCTATTCATTTGAAGATTCAACATTATACCTGAAATTCATCTGTTTAGTGGAAAATCCATTTCTTCAACTGAAAAATTAACTGTTTCATTTTCATTGGAAAATTGATCTTTTCTTGTTCAAAATTCGACGATTTGGTAAAAATTTGTCTTTTTGAATTGAACATTCAATTATTTCATGGAAACTCCACATGTTTTGTTGAAAAGTCGATTTTTTGGTAGTTTCTTTTCGGAAGTAATATTCTTCTACAGAAATTCTTCTTTACGGTTAACAATTCAAGTTATGCAGTTCAACATTTTTCATTTTAGTCGAACATTAATCTAGTCAAAAACTCTTATGTTTAATTTAACATTAATTTTCTGTAAAAAATTGAACTATTCTACTTTAATGCTCATCATTTCAGTGAAAATTATAGTCTTTCTGGTTTAAAATTCAACTATTCCACTTAAATATTTCAGTTTCATTTGAGTCTTCATCATTTTGTGTAAAAATGTAATCATTTATTCGATATTTAGTTTTTTTTGTTTGGTGAAAGTTAGTTTTTTTTTCATATGAAATTTTTTTCAACTAAGAATTTAACTTATTCCTATTGAAATCTCCATAGTTCCAGTTAAAAATTCATTTTTTTAGTTAGACATCCATTTTTTTCATTTTAAAGTTTGTGTTTTCTAATTTTCGTTGACAATCTATTTTTTCCAGTAACAGTTAATTTATCTGTTTAAAACTCAACTCCTTCAGTTAGACATTCTTCGTTTTGGTACAAAACTCTTTTGCTCGGTTTGAAATTGTTCCTTTTGAACTAAAAATTTTTTGATTCCGAAATTCTACTTTTTCGTTGAACCATTATATTTTTTCTTAGAAAACGATTCTTTCTATTTTAAAATTATAATCCTTGTTTGAAAATTCAAATTGAAAATAAACTATTAGTTGTAAATCCATTTTTTTTGTTATCGTGAATTGATTTTTCCTAATTGTGAGTTTAACTGTTCCAATTTCTTCGAAAAAAAAAATGATATTTTTCTTTTGAAAATTTGAGTATTTTTTTCAAAATTGATTCATTTTGCAATATTTGATCTGTTATGTTAAAGGATGCTTAGAATTAACGTCATGAATAAGAAAAAATGTTTGAATGAATCGAAATCAATTCAAATCTCTTGATATTCCTTGAAATCTGCCAAAATTCTTTGAATTTTTTTCAAATTTCTGCAATCCAAGTTAAACCCTCTGAAATTCTTAAAAATTTGTGAGAATACCTTGGAATTGCATAAAATCCCTTAAAATCCTCTTTTATACTTGAAAATTCTTAAAAATTTTGTTAAATCTCTCGAAATATTACGAAATATAAGTGGGAAAACTCTAAATTCTTTAAAAATCTCTTTGAATCTTTCCAAATCCCGTGAATTTATCTAAACCGCCTTAAAAAACTTCTAAATTATTTTCAAATCTCTTCAATTTTTCTAGAATTTTCACAAATATTTTTAAATTTTGGGAAATCTAATCAAAATATCCTGGAATCCTAGAAAATTCATAAAAATACTCCGGTATCTCTTGAAATCCTTGAAAATCGTATGGAAAAATAATTTCAAACCTTTTAGAACCCTCAAAATGACTCAAAATCCTTCAATATTCTTCCAATGTTTGGGAATCCTCTGAAACTTCTTTGAATTTTCGAAATCTCCTAAAGTCGTCCGAAATCACCTGGAATTATCTAATGCATGCCCGATTTCCAAAATTTGTCGAAAGTCCTTGAAATACTTGAAGATCTTTGCAAATATTCGTGAAAATGTTAAAATTCCAATCCGAATCCTTTTCATTCCTTTTGTATCCTTTTATTTCTTTTTGAATCTCTAAAAATCCTTCAAAATCATTCGCAATCTCCAGAAAGGGTTTTTGATCCCTTAAAATCACTCGGAATGCCAAAAAGTATTTCGAAATCCAATGAAATCTTTGAAATATAATCGAAATTCCTCGAAGTCTCTATTCATCCTTTGAAATAAGGTGTATGGATGTAAAGTTAGTTTTCTTGGTGGAAAATTATGATAGCTTTCCAGAGCTCTTCACCTAGGGTGATTGCTAGAGAGATTGATCAGTGACCTCTGTCCCAGGTCTGTTGTGGGACGAGTGTGATATTCAAATGAGCAGCACGCGATGTCTTCCAGGTCAAACATGAACTTATCTCATGTCCCCTCTCTTTCTACATCCCTTACTCAATTTTTCCATATAAATTCCTTGATTCTCAGTAGTACAACGACAGGACTAAAGCCAAACGACTTACGGTTTACCCTGAAGGGATTTGACCTGATGATGGTAATATTTTCAAATTATTTGAAATTACTAGATTTATTTAGAAATCCTTAAAAATCCTACGTATTTCCCGTTAATAATTTCTTCAAAAGCCTTTGGAATCTTATGCAATATCCTAAAATTGAGATCCTCTCTGAAATTGTATCACATAATTTCTTCAAATGCTTGCAATGTTTAAAAATTACTTTTTATGCATGGAATCGCTTTTAATCCTCTGAAATAGTTTGTAGTATCCTAGAACTCTGTAATCCCTTGAAATTTTCTGAAAGCTCATGAGATCCCTAAGAATATTTGGAAATTTCGTTTAGTTCCGTAACGGATTTTTAATCCTTCGAAATAATTTGAAATTCTTTGAAGTGACTGAAATATTGTTGATATGCTTAAAAATCGTACGAATCTTTTCAATAGGGGGGTGGTGGGGGTTAACATTTAAAAAATCATCCTTACTTTATTAATGAACGTTCCCTAAGCATATTGTTATTATTATGCCAATTGAACTTAATATTCTTCTATGAAGCTGCTGTTGGAAATTGTGTCGTGCTAAATAAAATCACTTATACTTTAATCATTCTGCTAAACCTCTACGTTGCATATGTGCAGTGAAAAACCTCCCATTGAATTATTTCCATCCACGTCAATAGCCTCTTAATTACCTTCGTGGACCTTATTTTCAGTTGCGCATAATATTTAATTTGAACTTCCCGTCTTCCAAGCTGAATTATGAAAACTCTTCGACTACCCTTTCAATCATGATTAACCCACTTTGTATTTCTCAACAAATGGTTCTACTTTTCATAAAATTCAACTTTGTATAATCGCCTTCTCATCCTTCCTAGTAGAATATTCTCATCATCCAATAACTCGTCAAAAGAAAATATCTTGAAATATGTTTTTTATATCTAATTTTAATATTTGGTATATTTTCACTCCTTTTATACCCTTTTCTGGTTTTTACATTTCTATATTCTCTCCTCCTATAGGAGATCGTCAGACATTAAACTGATCAAACCCTTCAATTCAAAGCCCTTCCCGAAATCCCCAATTACCCCAATTCCCATAATAAGCCTCCCAGCAATGCCTGACGTACTCAATCCTGTGCGATTTTCATTCTCCTAAAACCCTAACGTCTGCAGCCGGATTTTTATTTGAAACGCTCGCATTCACCTAAACATTTGGTCAGGGGAGTGGAAACTTCAGAAAACCAAAACACCCGAGCGCAGTCGATTACCGACTGGCGAGTCAAATCTCCCGCTCGACAGTAGTAGTTGAACGTAGTGAAAACACGACCAAGCGAGAATCCCGAACGGTCACCCACCCGAGCGCCAACTGCGCCCGTTCATGCTTTACATTCGAGATCTCCCCGAGTCGAAAATCGCCACCCAGCTACTGTCGATTTCAATATTTGTTATATCGGTAGCAAATCTGGGAGGGATCATTTTCTTGCTGATAAAATTTTCTCTTCAAATCGAACTGCATTAAATAGATTAGATCCTCCCACAAAAGATCGTCAGGCATTGAACCCTTCATCTCTATCCCTTCCAAAATATTTAAATACCTGAGGGTTTTTCCAATGTCTAAATATGAAATCCTTTATCGTCTGCAGCCCGATTTTCATTAGAAGCGCTCCCTTTCATTCGCCTGAACATTTGTGCAGGGAGTGGAAAACTGCAGAATATCAAAGTTCAGGAGAGTTGTGTATAATGTTGTGTAATGTAATAGTGTATAATGAAATGTATTTCTTATTAGAAATTTTATAAATTTGTAATTGATTTCAGCGTGAATCGCGAAGTGTGGTGAGCATTCTGGGATGCGGCAACATCGGTGGTGGAATCGGCGGTGGCAGCAGTGTAATGATAATGATGGCCAAATATATGAAACAGGAGCTGACCTCGGATGCCGAAGATGAAGGCCTAGTGCCAACACTTCCTACCCGATTCACTTCTATGCGCAAAGTGCCTTCCCTCTCCGACCTCTCGGACCAGGAAAGCTCGCTCGGTAAGTTGCCATTTGCAAAATTTTCTTACTCTCTCACCCTCGCTGAACTTTTGCCAAGTTTCCAATCGATGCCAATTTTCAAATAAGTCGAAATAATTCTCACTTTTAAATATTTTGGATATCTTGGCACCTTTTATCTTCGTGAAAACGTCGTAAAATCTTCCGAAATCCTCTGAATCTTTTCAATCTTTGTGAAATCTTTCGAATCTTTTGGAGTATTTAAAATCTGTTTCAAATCTTCTTAATCTTAGAAATCTTTTGAACCGTTTTGAAATCTTGGAGATATTTGTGAATTTTGCAATCTTGCAATGTTTTGAAAGCTTATGAAATGTTGGCAATCATTATGAAAACTTCGAATTTATGTGAATTATTTTGAAACTTTTTGAAAGAATTCGAGATCTTTGAAATCCGAGTGATAATTGTTTTTCATGTTGGGCCGAATGAAGGGATGGGGGGGGGGGGGGTCTACGTGGTGTATACCTTTTTTGACAGAATGATGTTTTCGTTATAAATTAATTTTTTTCGTCATTTATATAATTCAGTTAGGTTGGAATGACCGAATTTTACTTTTCTGAATTTTTAAGTTGCGAATATAGTTTCCGAAATTCAATTAATTCATGCTCTGTTCTATAAATTTATTGTATATATTTCTTTCTTGACATCTACATAGGAATTTTCAGTATTTTTTTATGTTAAGGATCTTTTGAAACCTTTCGAAATTTCAGAAATCTTGGAAATACTTAGAAATTTGCAAAAAAATGCCTAAAATTTTTGAAATCTTTCGAATTCTCCCAAATGTTTTAAATGTTTAGGAATCTTTATGAAATCTTTTGGAATCTTATATCTTGCAGAAATCTGATAGATCTCTGTGAGAGCTTTTGGAATGTTTGCAATAATTATGAAATCTTCACTTTTTTATTAATTTTTAATTTGCAAATATGGTTTTGAAAATTTAATTGAATTATGTTTTACTCCTATTTTTCAGATGTACATTTTTTGTACATCTTAATCGAAGTTTTCAGCATTTTTTAATGTTGGAGGAGTAATGTTTACAATAATTTATCACCTAATTTGCATAGGGAGCTCGGGGAAATATGTCGACCTATCATGGCACGTGGGAAGGGGTAGAAAATAATGGAAAATCTATAAAGTATTTTGTAGATGATCTTTTCGATCATCTTCTAAACCCTCTTGAAATCTTAGGAATCCATAAAAATCTGTTTAATTTCGAAAATTTCAAAAAAAACTTTGAATTGTACCGATGTAAGATTTCAAATGTCCAACATGAACGGGCGCGGTTAGCGCTCGGGTGGGTGACCGTTTGAGATTCTCGCTTTTTCGTTTTTCCACTATGTTTAACTACTGTCGAGATGGAGCTATCGAATGTCCACATCCAAACTCGACTGTCGGTAATCGACTGCGCTCGGTAGCTTTGGTTTTCTGCAGTTTTCCACTACCCTGACCAAATGTTCAGGCAAATGCGAGCGTTTTAAATAGGAATCCTTCTGCAGACGGTAGGAATTCAAGAAATTAAGAATCCCACAGGATTGAGTACGCCAGGCATTGCTTAGAGGCTGATTATTTTTCGAAATTTTTTAAATCTTTTCAAGATCTTCCAAATCTTCCT
Source organism: Neuroterus valhalla (assembly GCA_011762715.2). NCBI lineage: Eukaryota > Metazoa > Arthropoda > Insecta > Hymenoptera > Cynipidae > Neuroterus > Neuroterus valhalla. The sequence continues at coordinate 8,826 of WSXT02227634.1, read as the reverse complement.
AAAATCACACAATTACAAAAAAGTTTCGAAGAATTGCACACAATTACGGAGATTGCAGAATGATTGCAAACATTTCTAACACTTTTACAAGAATGTTTAAGATTTCACAAAGATTTCAAACATTCAAACATTTTTGTAAAAGCGTTTGAAAAGATTAGAACCTTTCTGAGATCTCCGTAGTTATGTGAAATTTCTTGAAACTTTTTCAAATCATTTGAGAACTTCAAAATCTCTGAAATAATGGTTCGTTTCTTTCTCCTGGCTTGGGGAGGGGGGGGGGAGCAACCCTCTATCAAGTGCTGTATCCCTGTTTTTGATAAAATAACGTTTTTGTGATAAATAATGTTTTTTTTCATTATTTATCAATTTCAATTTGCTTGGGATGGCCGATTTTGCTTTTTTAAATTTCATAGTTGCAAAAAACGTATTAGGTATTTGAAATTTTTCTGAAATTTTTAAAATCTCTCTGAAGTCTTTAGAGTCTTCCCGAAATATTTGGAATGCTGATATTTGAAATGTTTTTGAAATATTTGAAATCATTTGAGATTGTAAACTCCTTCGAAACTCTTTTAAAAACTTTGAAATCTCTGTTGAATATTTCTAGAGTCTTTGAAATCTTTGAAATCGCTCTGAAATTCCATGGAAACTCTTGACATTCGTCAAACTCTGTAAAATCGTTGTAAAATATCTCTGAAATTTTCCTGAGTTTTTTAAGATCTTTAAAATCATTGTGAAATCTTTTGAAGTTTGTTCAAATCTGTTTAAACATTCAAAGTTTTCCAATGGGATGTTTATTTAAAAGACGAGCAGTAAAGCTCCTGTGAAAAAACCATAAACATAAAAAATTAATCTAATCTGCAATGCCTCTTGAGGGCAATCAACAATTTCCTCTTGAAATAATCAAAATTTTCCACTCTCAATATGCTGATAAAATAAAATTTAAAGGTCCCTCTGCCCCTTTAAAGAGTCTGTTATGGTTGATGATTATAATCTCGCTTGATTTGATTCCGAGTAAAGTAAGTGTTAACCTTAGAGATGTGATAAGAGCAATTCGATTCGGTTAAACGTTTAAATGAATTCCAGGCGTCGCTTTGTGCATCGTGCACGGTGTTTACGATTAGTAAAGGTTTGTCCAATACATTAATACCAAACAGCATAGACAATAGGAATAGTAATAGTAATAGGGGAGGTCGAAAGAGCGTAAAACGATGCGAGCGAGACAGTCTCAGTCTTGTTACTCGCGGTTAGACAAGAGTGAGTACGATGAAAATGTAGCGAGAATTTACGAATTGGATAATCAGCAGCATCCTCATTAGGGCCCCCCACTGAACGCCCCCGCCTTCCCTTCTCTGCACTCCATGTGTAATACACGTGCTCAGTGGGCACTCACACATATGTGACGACGACGACGACTCCTCCGTAGTTCGCTTGAGTCGCATGCCTACGGGTTAGTTTACCCACCTACTGGCAACTAGATTCCCAGTGACAAGTCACTTTTTCTCCTTTTTATCTACTTATATTACCTACGTTGTATCTAATTGATACTAACGCTTTCCCTACACTCTTCCAGTTGTTGTCTGTGAATCACACTCGTAAACAAGCGATTGCTACCACCACGCGACAGCATCTGATGTTGAATCTAATGTACTTGCACTTATTGTTAGTATTCGTCTAATATCCCTTCATTTACTCGACTTTGATGGAAATTAAGAGGCTTGACTTGGGAGTGGAATGCTTGGGGTAAAAACATCATTAGGCCTGATGCACTTGTTATCGTCTAGGATTTTTTTTTAATCGGAAGCGGAAATACCCGTTTAGAATCAAGTGCGCTGCAGTGGCAGGGAAGTTCAAGATAATTTGAGAAAGCAACTCTAGGGTGGCGACTTCACCGGGAAATGACAGGGAATTTTACTGTACTGAAAAAACGATCGGGAAATGACCAGGAATTTATTTGAAAAACCCGGAATTTACTTGACTCAAGAATTAAGAAGCGATCTTATTATTAGATACAAACAATTTAACGCTCCTGTTGTCTGATTCTGAAATTTTTTTTAATTTATCTATACTTGATGGAAGAAAGAATTTTCATTTGTTTTCATTAAAACAAAAACCTTCTGCAATTTTGTTGCTATATGATATTTTTTAGCTGGCTCAAGTTAGATAATGGAATTGATGATACCCCGATCATACAGAAAGAATCATTTTCTCAATTTGAAAAAAAAATGTATTTCTCATGTTTTAATTGCCTTCACCTCATTCATCTGACTTGAGATGGAGAGGTTTAAACAATAATAATTATTGTTTTTGTGTTTTAGGGCAGGGAGTTTCAGTAAAGAAGTATAATTTTACATTGAACGGGAAATCTTTAAAATAATAATGTTTCAGATTTAGAGGAGTCATTTCGACTCATTGTAGAATCAGTCATTTTCATTGATTAAATCAGTCAATTTTAATGTAGAACTGACCAAATAGAACTGATACAATATTAATCAATTCGAAAATCGATATACTTGAGTTGGAAAAATGTCCTAGTTGTTAAACAAATCGGAATAGTTATACATAGTACTAGAGTTGAATTGTCAAATTTTTTGCAGCAATATTTGATGCATATACTAAGATTTTATATTATTATAATATTAGTTTTTTATTTGCAAGAAATCAACAAAAAAGTAACTTTTTTTTGACTGACAATCAGTCGTTCTGAGTCACTTAGTTATTTAGTCATCACCATTGACTGATTTATCAGTCAAAACTACTGATTTTTCAGCCGAAATTACTGATTTTTCAGTCAAAATGACTTATTTGTCAGTCAAAATGACTGATTTGTTAGGAAGAGTATACTTGATTATTCCAATAAGTCAAATTTTGACGGATTTAAATTTAAAGTATACTTTGTTAGAAATCAGTCCATCTTTTTCTGGTGAGAGTTCAAGTATTTACTTGAACATTGATTTTTTGAAATTAAAAAAATACCATTTCTTTGAGAATTTATGTACTTTGTTGAAAATTTGCCTTTTTTAAGAAAATTAATCTTTATCGCTAAAAATCTCTCTTTTTCGCTGACCTAAAAATTCATGAGTTCGTTAAAAAAATAATTTTTTTCAATTGAGTGTGCAACTGTTTCATTTTTTGTAGAAAACGGATATTTTCTAATTCAAAATCCAACAATCCAGCTGGAAAATCGTCTTTTTAAATTGAGAATCAAACTATCTAAAGTCGAAAATTCATCCAGTTGAAAACTCTTACGTTTTGTTTTTGTTAATTTTTTAAGCCTCAATCGTTACTATTATTTTTGGTTGAAAATTATTCTTTTTTTATTGTTAAAATTCAACCATTTTGTTGAAAACTATATTTTTTGCCTATAAATTAGTTTTTAGTTAAAAATGCAATTATTCTGTTTGTAGGTCCATCATTTTAGTTGAAAATTCTTGTTGTTTGATATTCAACTACTTCAATTATTGAACATTTACAATTTTATTTGAAAATTTATCATTTTCTTCAAAAATGTAGCACTTTGATTGGAAGTGGTTTTTTTTTTGTTGAAAGTTAGGTAATTTTTTTAAACTGAAAATGTAACTCATTCCGATAGAAAATTGCATAGTTGTGATTGAAAATTTTTGTTGAAAAAAAAAATTCTAAACCTTTTTGATTCAAAATCTGAGTATTCATATATTTATTTTTTTTCAGATAAAAACTCTTATGTTTGTTTTGAAATTTGTTATTTAAACGAAAAATGTTACTGTGCTATTTTCGGTTGGAAATAATTATTTTTTCAGTTCGAAATTCAACTTTTCTATTGAAACGTAGTTTTCTTTTCGTAGAAAATTAATCTTTCTATCCGAAATTATAATCTTCTTGTTTAAATATTCACCTTAATGATTAAAAATCGAAGTGCTACAGTTGAATATTTATCACTTTGTTTGAAAAATGAACTATTTTTGTTCAAAATCCATTTGTTTTGTCATTGTAAATTCATTTTTTTCAATCGTAGGTTTAACTGTTCCAGTTTGATGTAAAAAATGATAATTTTTCGTGGAAAATTTAAGTTTTTTTCAAAATTATTTTATTCTGCAGTGTTCGATCTGTTGAGTTAAAAGATGTTTAGAATGAACGTCATGAATTAAAATAAATCTTTGCGTTTTTCGGCAAATATGAATATGTTACGTCAAGTTGATCGGATGAACCGGGAAATGACCGCGACTCGGAAATCGTCCGCCAAATCCCCACCCTGAACTCTCTTACGGAACGAGTTACGGAAGGAATTTTAAAGGGCTTATTTAATTTTCCTAACTTGAGGCAGTCGAGAATAGATTTCAATTAAAGTTTCACTAGCCAATAGACACCCAAGTTGGATATTTTCAACTGCAGTTAAATTAAATGTTTAAAATCTGGCAAAAATTATGGGAGAAAATCTTGGAAAAGTCAGGAAATTTCTATAAAAGGAATTTTGAATGGTTATCAAGAATAATTAATTTTTAAAAATCATGATTCAAATTTGGTTTAATTAGTGCATAACATTAAAAATATTCATAGAGGTGTTCCATTTTTTCAATTTTATTATTTTCAATATTCATGGTTACTATCGCTTTAATCAATTCTGACCCGTCCACAAATTATTGATGAACTAAAAAAAAATCCCCTAAAATAGAAGATTATCTTATTGATTGTGCACGTTTTCCCCTCGGTTTTCCCAGTCTTTTAAAGTCTGTGAAAATCAAGTCAAATACATACTTGGTCTGGAGGTCTGTTCATGCGTCAATTTTTGAAAATTTTTTGAATATTTATAACTTCTGGGTCTGCAGTAGGGATGCTAAAGAAACAAATAAGTGATGCCAAGTCAGTTTGTAATTGAGCTGGAAGGGTCTACATAGGCCTTCTGATCCCTGAAAAATTAAAAAATCCTATTATTGGTTTTTATAAATAGTTGATTTTATAAAAAAACTACGCGATTTTTCTCAAGACGTTTTTTGAATTTTCTTCACGAATATACGACGCACGAAAGCTGATTAAGTTGACAAAGGTGTTTTTAACCATACATTTATTCATTTCCATTGCCAATTTATTTCCAAACTGAAATAATTCTACAATTTTTTCAATATTCGTAGAGGGGCCAGAATGTATTCGCCGGGAATTCAAACAATGAAGTTTTGCAACCAGTCTGTGTAGTGCTTGCAATGCTAATATTTCCGAATAGAAATTAATCGGATCATTTGCCAAATCGAAGAAGAAGATTCGAAAAATTCTTTCCAATTGTAAAAATTTCAAATTTATCCTGTTTTACCATTGCTATTTATTTCAAGATTTTTGACTAAGAATAATTAATATATGCAATAAGTGCACTTTCATTATTTCCGAATGATATTTGAACGATTTCCAAAGATTTGATAAATCTAGATGTTTATATGAAAGCTAAAAATAATTCGTGGGCTTGGAATTTGAAGTCAGTTTGTGACTTTGAATCAGAAACTTCTGAGGCTTCTTCTTTGTTGAGTGTGAATAAAGATAGCAGACGGTGTATCGATCATCGCGAAACTTTCGATATAATAAGCTGATAATAGAGAGACTCCGTTGGCGCATAATCGCACTCGCGAACGCCTGGCTTACTAAGATATTTATTACGACATAAATAAACGTATGTGGATTACTGACAGTTTCTCGCCATCTTCGTCGTTCATTCAATAGAAATTTGCTCAAGCAGACACTCCTTCCTTTCTTACTGTTCGCTGAACTCTCAACCAAATCTCGTTGCTCATCAATGATCACAAACCAGTGATACCCGATAAAAATGATTTTATTGCATTAACATTCTAGGGATCCATAATTAGCGATCAATCCAATTTAAAATAATTTGAGAGACCTCAAAAATCTGTTGGATCCAGAAATTCTAGGTTAAAGTTTTCTTGAAAAATAAATCTTTTTTTTTTGTGTCGTCAGAGTGACGTTAATGTATATTTTGAAAGGCAACGTTTTATAAAGCCGGAAACAGGAGTGGGACGGTCCACGTCGAAGGGCTTCTATGCTTTATTAGAAATAAATAATCACGACGATTACTGTGTGGAACAGGGCTCGCGTCACGGAAGGGTTGACATTAGGGTCTGTTCGCATGTTCTTTGTCAGCGTCTTCTTTCTGTCAGACTTTCGAGTTTCATCCATTCATATTCATATTTTTCATCGTCCTGCAAATTAACTTCAAAAACTGAGAAAATCATGAGCGGTGTTTAATTTTCTGCTTCTCTCTCTTTCTGTCCTATTTTTAAGTATTCTAATTATTCCTGGAATCTAACTAGAAATAGAAAACTGTTTACCATATTCAGTTGAAGCTTCCGGAAAATTCGTTTCATCTTTCTCCCAGGCCCTTTATATATTTCGATTACATTGGAAATATTTAGAAACCTGAAAAATACCGATTCTCCACCACTGGGACTGTCACTTTTCTCATCGAATTCCGCGAAATACTCGCTCGCGCGAAGAACAAGAGAGGCTGGGGTTGAGAACAGAGAATTAAGAGGAATAGAAATAAACAAGGAAAAATAAAGAAGAAGTTTAGTATCTTTCTGAAGAGCGATGGGTTCAACGCGTTTTGCACACTCGTGTTGCACTCTTGAAAGCGTAAAGCTTATTTTTACCATCAATAAGTAGCCAGGGCCGATTCCGTTTATATTTTCCAGACTTGTCTTCTGTTGAATAATGCAGTCGCGGCTAACTTTTCCGTAACAATCGCGACTGACAATTGTTACGTGATTCCATGATAGTGCTCCAATGACAGTCAACACGGAATGTTTTATGTAAATGGCCATTGTACCCGATGACATTGACGTAGCGCAACAAATTTGTTTCTTTTACTTCCCTAAATGTTGTTACAATGCAACCAGTCCCTTGCACTCGTTAATATGCACACCTGAACCTGGAAGGTGTCAAGAAACCCCAAAAACAGGGATCACAAATTCACAGTCGGTTCCCTTTTTTAACCTAATACCCCCTCCCCCCCTGGAATTCTTTAATATTACCTAAAATAACGATGTTGAACCAATTTTCTACTTTTTTGAAAAGTTTTGATATATTTTCAAGAAATATAAACAAAAAATGACGGTAGGAAAAAACACGCTTTCGGAAAGATTTCAATTTAAGAAACCAATTCAAATATTTACCAAACGTTTTGTTTGCTTATTTTGTTTAAAATAGGGTCTGAAACGTTTTACATGTACTAGATTTAACTACAGTGGTTATACTATATAAAACTCAGTTGGAAACGCTTTTCAATCGAAGAGTTGAATTTTGAACACATAAATGTATATTTTCAAGAGATGCAAGTACAAATTTTTAATCAAAGAGATAAATCTTCAACCGCAAAAATTATTTTTAACGAAGTAGTTCAATCTTTGACGAAGTAGTTTTATCTGCAACAAAGAAGTTTCATCTTCAACCAAAAAAGATGTAATTTGACACAAAAAGACAAATTTTCAACCAAGCCAAGGAATTTCTAACAAACTTGTTCAATTTTTAACCCATGAATCAATTTTCTCACTTCTTTCTTTAAGAAGCAGTCACTATGAATCACTTTTTTACAGGAAGAGGTCATACTGGAGTTTTCAAATCTTTCAGAATTCACCCCATAATTACTAATAATTACCTTCTCCTTTTTATCTTTTATCTATGGACATAACAGGCCTTTTTGTGTGTGAACATTAGTCGCCTTAAGTAACTTCTTGCCACTTTTTGAAGTTATAATTTTTTAGGGCACGGTTTGAACTTGCGAATGAGGGGAATTTCAGCGTAACGCTGGAACATTTTTAGGGGAAGTTCGGGCTTCCCCGTCTCTAACTCTCTTTCTCTCCATCCTTCGCTCCCCACTGAGAGCAGTATGTAGCGGTGTATAGCGACAACTGCCACATGCGCACTACTGTGTTTGTTCGTGTTTGCGTCACAAGGATCGAAAGAAACTATTATTTATTGGAGGAGTAAAAAAATATTTACCATTGTAAGAAGCGAAAAAATGAAGAAGTATTATCGCTATATTTTTTATTATCTGCAATGATTAGTTGTTAAAAATCACATTTTTTATTAAATGTAATTCTCGTAAATATGAGAGGAATTAATGAAAAATTCGGGAAAGTTTTAATTATTCATTCAAATGTGTATTGTAAACAATTACCCAGTTTTACATTCTTCTAGTAATAGACTCAATTTTTGTCTGCAATCGACTACAAATGTCTTGTCCATGTCTCGTTGATATCATATTTTTCAAATTGAAAACAACTGTTACTTATTAGGAGAATTTCTATACACAATTTTTTCTAATTATTCTGAGTGATTGGTCAAATAAGAACAACTTCCATTTCCAGAATATGGAGTTATCTCTTTTGCCGGGCGTCCCACTACGGCTCAAGATTTGTCACTTTGTAGCTCAAATTAGTCACTTTTTCAAAGTACATTAGTCTGTCGCAGCCCTGAACAATAATAAATATCAACTTTTAAAACCAAAAAGGTAAATTCTGGATGAAAAATGTAATAGTTGATATTTTAACCAAAAATACTCTTTTTTTCGAGATAACTGTAGTATCTCTAACTAACTAGATGAATTTTTAACCATATAAAGTTGAGTTTTCTATAAAAAAAATTTTCAATCAAAGAAGACAAATTCTCAATAAAAAATATAATAGCTGATATTTAAAGAAAAAAATTTTTTATTGGATTCAGTTAAAAACTACGAGGTGTCTACAAAACAGTTGAACCATCAAACAGAACGGATTAAGGAGGCTTGGGCGTTTGGTGTCGTATAAAGTGAGGGGCACCGTGGGGGCACGTCTTTTATGAATGCTTATTGTT
>WSXT02227623.1:0-16472 GCA_011762715.2 Neuroterus valhalla | reverse complement strand
CGTTGGCAAAAAATAATTGGTTGCCGATATTGGGCCAATCATGGAAAAATACCATAGGCCAATCTTGGGTTGCCATCCGCAAAAAAAAACCGGTAGACAGTGATGGGACAATCATGGTCCAACATTGGCAAACATTAATTGGTTGCCGATAATGGGCCAATCATGGAAAACTACCATAGGCCAATCTTGATTTGCCATCGAAAAATAATAACCGGTGAACAGTAATGGGACAATCATGGCCCAACGTTGGCAAAAAATAATTGGTTGCCGATATTGGGCCAATCATGGAAAAATACCATAGGCCAATCTTGGGTTGCCATCCGCAAAAAAAAACCGGTAGACAGTGATGGGACAATCATGGTCCAACATTGGCAAACATTAATTGGTTGCCGATAATGGGCCAATCATGGAAAACTACCATAGGCCAATCTTGGGCTACCATTGGAAATTAATAACCGGGGGACAGTGATGTGACAATCATGGCGCAACTATGGCAAACATTGATCCGTTCCCAATGTCGGGTCAACCATGGTAAACTATTTTGGGCCAATCTTGGGCTATCATCGGCAAATAATAGCCTGGAGACAGTAATGGGACAATCATGGTACAACAATGGCAAACATTGAACGGTTCATAATGTCGGGTCAACCATGATAAACTACTATAGGCCAAGCTTGGGCCACTATTGGCATAAAATATATTGGTTAAGGAATAAATAAACTTTCGAAAGAATATTCTATTCGTGAACCGGATATGAAGATTTTGAATCCGAATGTTTGGAACTCAACTTAAAATGATTTGGATCAACGACGATGAATTCTCGACGGAACATGCATTGGTCAATTTGAAAAAAAAAACAGATTGGAGTTACAAATAAAAAGTAATAGAGTTCAACACAATAAAAACATTTTTAACATAATACAATGAATTCAAACAAAATCACCTAGTCTCAAAGTCAAAGAGATCGATTTTCTCCGAACCTGTCAAATTTGTGGAACAAACAATTGGGATATTTCCAGAAAAAAAATTTCGTTTTTGACCAGAAAAACTGATATTCCGAATATTAAGTTGAATTTTCTACCGGAACGTTCAAGTTCCAACCAAAATTATGAAGCTTCAATCAATAATAATGTATATTTTGCCAAGTTGAGCAACTTGAAACAATGTATTGAAATATGATTTTTTAACGGAAAGAATATTTCGTAAAAAATAGGTAAACCTCTGGATTGAAAGTTCATTTATCATCCGAGAATATAAATCATCGATCGAGTTGTTCACGCTGACATATGAAAGATGATTTTTCACCAAATATTATAATTAACAAGTGATTAGTTGAATGCCTATAATAATTAAATATTCGTTTCGTGAACTAAAATGTCGAATAATAGACGAACAATAATTCATGTTTTACATAGAGAAACATATTGGAATTCAATTAATATTTCATTATTGAAAAAATGTATATTTCGTAGAAAAAAATATCTAGCCTTGAAAACAATTTTCGTACGCAATAGAATAATTTTCAATATAACGAGTCAACTCGAGGCCACAAAAACGGACAATCTATAGAAGCAATAAAATTTCAACTCAGAAACATGATTTTCAATCAAAATTTCTCTTCTAATGGTTTAGTTTAAAACTCAACTGAGGGATCTTCAAAAAACTAAGAATCACGCTTCACGAAGAAAAACGACTTGAAACCAAGTGTTTTGTTTAAAAAAAAAAATTAAGCACCTTTTCCGCAAAAGATGAGTTCCCTACGTAAAGAACAGCTATTGAACATAATATATTAATCTACAACAAAAATGTTTAATTTCAGGCCAATGATGAATAATCCTCGAAAATGCTGAATTAAGGACTTTATTTATTTTAAGAAAGCACAAAGCATTAAATAAAATTTTCATATTTCTACTAAGAACACTTTCAACAAAGAAAGATACATTCTCAAGAAAACATGTAAGAGTTCAGTTGCCGAATCGAACAAGACTTGAGTTTTAACTACAAAATTGTTGAGTTCAACCAACAAAGGAGCTTCTCACAGAATACAATGATTTTCAGGGAAATTCCCTAGTTTGCAAGCCCGAAGACAAATTGAATATGAAAGTTTTAACACAATGTATCGATTTTTCACAACAAAGATATATTTCAAACGAAGAAAATTTCCTTAAAAAATGTTGGATCTCCAACCGAAAAACATTTTTATTTAAAATAAGCATGTAAAGTTTAATTCTAATTTTTTACATTACTACAAAAATAATTTTTCATCTAAGAAATATCAATTCTGAAAAACACATATAATAGTAGATTCTCCAATCAAACAGAATTTGAGTTTTCTACCAAGAACGGCAATGCTCTGCCGCAAAAAAATTGTCACAAAATGTAATAATTTTTAACAAAATTACTCAGTCCCAAATTCGAAGAAAAAGATTTATCATGTACAAGGCTCTTAGATTTCCTAACTGAAAAGTACGATTTTGCAGAAAAAGCCATTCTTGACCAAGTATTACAATTTTCAAGTTTATAGACGGTTATGTAATGATAGCAAAGCAAGTGTTAGCAAATGGATATCGTACAAATGGATATCGTACTCAGAGGCAGGCCAAAAAAGGAATGGACAGAATGCGTGAGTGAGACCCCAAAGAGCAGATAAATAAAAAGCCGTAGGAACATAAGAGCTTGTATAATAGATGCATGGATGTATGAGAAGCAAGTGTTGCATGTCAGGATAGGACGTTTGTAGAGTGATTGTATATTTTGAAGGCAGGTGGACAGTTTTTCTGTATAAATATTTTGCCTTTGCGTTCGTCATTCCTTCAAAAATTTGATTATTCCATTTTTATAGTTATTTTTCCTGATTGCAATGAAAACTACATATGCTGTTGAAAAAACTTGATAATACATTTCGAGATATTTTCGTGGTAAAGAACTTTTGGCTACTTGTAGATCTTTTTTCGTTGCACAATTTTTATTCTCTTATATTTTCCTGTACCTTGCATAGTTTGACCAGAAAATTATTCTTTCTATCTTTCATTGTTTTTTGTGCGACCGAAATTAGAATTTTCCATTGTTTGAGAAAATTTAAAAAGTTGTAAAGATCATCTTTGAGGGATCCCAAAAAGAAACATTTTTTTCCTTCTAATTTTCTTTCATATCTTGGGTTGTTTAGGCGAAAAATTCTCATTTGTGTTTATTTTTTTGAATTTTGAAAAGGCCATAACTTTCGAAATGCTCCAGCTTTTTGAATTCTCATCCAATATAGCTACCTAACGAACTTGATCTTCAGCTTCTGACACTGGAAGAGTTCACCAAAGGCATACCAAATAGAATAATTTTTTCCAAAGTTATCGTGCTAACAGATAGACATACATACATACATACATACATACAAACAGACACATTCGCAAAATCTTGTTTTTCGGGTTCAGAGGGTCTTCAAATAGGACATTTGACAAAAAAGGGAGGGGGAAGGGTCAAATTTTACACAAATCTTCAATACCTTTCCATAATGATGAGAATGTAATAATGATAGTTGGATGTTTTTCTGAATGAGTCAATTTTTAACTATAATAACGAATCTCTACCAAACAAAAATGTCTGTCCGTCAAATCCAAACAATTCAAAATAAACAGCTCTTCCAACCAAAAAAATTAATCCCATATCAAAGAAATTAATCGACCCAAAAAATGACTTCCGGAAATAGCGTTTTGATTTCTAACAGGATTGTTCAAGTCTAATCCAAGAAGCAAATAATTCAAAGACACACTGGATTTTTAACACAAACACATTCATTATTTATTCAATTCATCATCGAAGAACGTATCAAGTGTTACAAAAACTTTCTTCTTACTCCCAAAAATCTTGTCCCTAGCATCATATTGTCAAATTTACATTGCAATAGCTCCATTTCAAACTTAATAGTTCTATTTTTAACTTGTCTTGTAAACAAAAAAGGATGAGCAATTTCAAACAACTGAGAATATACAGAAGAGAAAATTATTGATCATTTCCCCACTTGAAGAAAATGGGGTGGAAAAAATTCTTCCGATTCTCAACGATAACCATGTTTTCCCTCATCCTTCAGCTCGAAAACTCATTGGCGCACCAATATTCGATCTTCACTACTGCTCAATCGGGCGGCTTTTCATAGCCGTGGCTAACCAAACAATGCCATTACTACTGGGAGTTATAAAGCGTGCGACGAACGCTTCATGGGGTATGAAAGCTAATCTACAGGAAATCGTTTCAATTTTGTAATGGAGATAAACGTAGAAGAGATTAAAGAAAATGCATAATAACGTTCAAAATCACCATTCATGTATCTTATGTTAAATGCTTACACTGCTTCTTCTATATTTATAGTGTGTTTCCCCAGGGTTTACCAAACGTGAATTCCTTCACAACCTTATAACAGAGGTGTCCAACGTGTGAGCAACGGTGTAAGTAACTGTTACTCGTCAATCCCCTCTTTTACGATTTTGGATGCATTCATGCGGTAAGCGCGATGTGGAAAGGGGTCCTCGGCGGCTGAGATGTGTGAACACTGTGCGCAAGTAGGCGTGGTCAGGCGTAGCACAGTGAGGACAGAATTTTCGAAACCACCTACAGGTCGCAAATATTGAACATAAATTATTGTTTTTTTCAATTGTTCTGCAAATCAATTTTGAAATCTAATTCTACAGGAAAAATTATGTCCGGAGCAGTATATCTTACATTCAAAATACAATTTGTTGCAAGTATATTACTAAATAAGTGAATTTTGCATAATCTATATTAAACCTTAATGAGGCTTCAAACTTCATCAAGAAAATGAATAATGAACCCATAAACACTGAACCCAAACACTCTAAAATCATATACCATAAACCTCGAAACCCCAAACCCATAAACCCTATACCGATAAAAAAACTCAACCCATAAACCCTAAATCCTTGCACCCTAAATCCTTAGACCTCAAACCCATTATTCTCAAACCCTTTACCCCAAACCGACGAAAACTGAACATATAGACCCTTAAGCCATAAACCCTAAAACCAAACAACCTAAACTCATAGAGCCTGAATTCCTCAACCCTAAACCCATAAACCCTAAAGCGATATAAACCCCAACCCATCAACCCCTAATCCATAGACCCTAAATCCTTAGACCTCAGACTCATTAACCTCAAACCTATTACTCCCAAACCAATGAAAACTGAACCCATGGACCCTTAACCTATAAAAACTAAACCCAAACACCCTGAACTCATAGACCGTAAACCTCGGAACCCTAAACCCAAAAAACCCTATACCGATAAAAACATCAACCCATAAAACCTAAATCCTCAGACCTCAAACCAATTACCCTAAAACCAATGAAAACTAAACCCATAGACCCTTAACCCATGAACCCTAAACCCAAACACCCCAAACTCACAGATCCCAAATTTCTTAACTCTGAATCCATAAACCCTAAAATGAATAAAACCTCAACCCTTTAACCCTAAATCCATTGACCCTTAATCCTTAGACCTCAAACCCTTCAACCCCGAATCAATTAAAACTAAACCCATAGACCCTCAACCCATAAACCTTCAACACGAACACCCTAAATTCTGAAACCCTAAACCCATTAACCCTAGGCCGATAAAAAAATCAACCCATAAACCCTAAATCCGGGAACCCGAAATCCTTAGACCTCAAACCCGTCACCCTCAAACCCTTTAACCTTAAACCAATGAAAACTGAACTCATAGACCCTTTACTCATTAAAACTAAACCCTGAATCCATTGACCCTTGATCCTTAGACCTAAAACTAAACCCATAGACCTTCAACCCATAAACCCTAAATCCGTGGACTCTGAATCTTTAGACCTCAAACCCATTGAAGATAAAAAAAATATTTTTTAAAACGTAATTAAAAATATAAGAAACATTCACACAATCATTGACCAAAAAGCAAAAGCAACCTAACTATTAAATCTATCAATTTTTCGAATAATTTATTTGTTCAAACAGATTTATTGAAAACAACTCAATCAATACTAAAAACACATTCGTTTGTATACAATGAGGTTTGAATACACATAGTTCTTATTTCGAAATACAATTTTTTATTGATTAATAATGATTTCCTTGTAGACGTTCAAAGTCTCTTTGAAATTTCATATAGATCATGCAGTGTCAATTATTAAGTCATATGGTTGTAACAAATTGTATTTTAAATATGAAATATACTACTTTTGACGTAATTTTTCCAGTAGAGTTAGATTTTAGAATTTATTTTGCATAAAATTGAAATAAGCAATAATGTATTCAAACAAATTGTTGGAACAAATTTATTTCGCAAAAACAAAGGTAAATTCAAAAACAGGTAGGCCTAATCTATCTACTTCATGACCCAAGATCTTATAATCACGCCATATTTTGTTTAGAAAAGGTCAAAATAAATCATTGTTAAAAATTCGGCTTCGGCAGTCTCTTTTATAGCCAATTACGAACATTTCTGGTTAAATTTTGTTTGATTCGATCAAGATTTGCGACCTGTAGGTGGTTTTGAACGCGCCAACCTTGCGTTGGACACTCCTGCCTTATAACATCTCCTATCGCTAATTGATTTTACGTTACCTTAACTCAATTACAGATCCTGTATTGTCTCTTTTCACCCTCCTTCTAATGGGATTGCGATTTCTACTTCATCCTGTTTCTGTCGGAAAAAAACGGTGGTCTTGAGACTTGATGTACTAGAGTTGCGAATGGACGAAGCTCGATCCTCTGTGATACGAGAAACTAGTCGAGAGAAGCTTGGAATAACATCTAAACTTAATGATTATGCATTAAAAATAAACAAGCTTGTCAAACGCGAGAGAAGCCTTGAATTGGTCATTACTGTACTATCTATCTCGCCTCCTGAAGATCCCATTCATCGGATGGGAGCTATTTTTAGTATACTCGAAATTACTATAAAGAACTTCTGGTATTGTGAGCATTATTAGGACAGATTCTTCTTGCCCAGATGAGAAAGTCAGCCTTAGTAAGATTCGCTAGAAAAATAGTTAATGACCGAATATTCTCAGCCAGTCCCCTCACTGAGCAGGTTGAAGGTCGACCCTAATCTTTGTGATTCAGTGATCTGCCTTAATTACAATAATGATCGTGATCTCTATGCTCTAAACAAACGAACTTGCTCCTGTCCTAAGCAATTTGAAATCTCAATGGAGAATGTTTGGATTCGAAACGGAACAATTTATGCCACTTTTTCGGAATGCGAAGAAACAACCGCACTTGAATTCACTGCAGACCATGAGTCTTTTTCTTCTGAAAAATAGGAAGAAAAATGGAAAATGGAAAAAGGTAAGGTTTGGAGCAAATTGAAAGAGATGAAAGAGAGGCAGCGAAGAGGGAAGAGAAGTGAGAACAGAAGTAAATGCATTAAAGGAAGGAATGAATAGATTGGAATTGAAAATGGAAAGAAGAGAGACAAATGCAGGGGGTAGCCGAGTGGTGGAGGAATGCGATGCAAGAAAGAATCCGGTGGATGAAAGATTGCGAGTAAGACCGAAGGCAATGGAAAAAGAAGAGAGGGAAAAGAAAGAACAAAGAGGAAGAAAAATATAATAATTAAGATTATAAAAGTAGACAGTGGAAATGGAGAAAAAGAAATTATTAATATAAGGAAAGTTATTGGTGCACAACTGTCCCTGGAAGAGAATAAGACATTAAAAGGAAAGGAGGACGGGAGAGAATGCATGTTTTCAGGAAAAGTAGGTAGCGAAGAGGAGAGGTATGAGATTTTAGGGGAGAAGAAGTTGTTGAAGGGAAGAGAAGAAAGAATCCAAGAAGATATGACGTGGTTGTACAAGGGAAGCAAGTGTCAAATCAGGCAGAGGGCGTAGGATAAGAGCAAAAAAAAGGTAGAAAAGTGACATAAGGGAGGGACAGGATATGAGTAAACGGAGAGGTCTGGTTGTGGGACGACGACGTGAAAGAATTGGGAGAGGGTGTCGAACAAGCGTCAAATGGTAAGGAGAAAAATGAGGGTAGCAAGAATACAGGTACCCAGTTAGGGTTTACAAAAGACAGGATGACTTGAGAGCAAGGAACAGAGGGAAAAAGAAAGACATGAGAATAGCGTTCTGGAATATGTCAGAGTTAAAAAACAAGGATAGAGGATTTTGTGAGGAAGTGAGAAAGTGGGACGTGATAATGAGAAAGTGGGTAGATGAGCAGAAGTCGAAATTGATGCAGAAATCATTACCGAAAGGATATGTGTGGGTGATGGAGTCAGAAAAAAAAAGATCACGTGAAAGTTGAGAGAGATGATGATAAGGAATAAAATGACGGAACAATGGTAAGTAGAATTAAAGTAGAAAAGAAGAGTGTGACAGTGGTATGCGTATATAGAAGAAGGGGAAGAGGAAGGATGGAGCGCGATAAGCAAATGGACAGAGGATAAAGAGGAGGGTTCGGAGCTCATAAAGAGGGGACTTGAATGCTTGGACTGGGACACAAACAGGAGAAGTATGGGATGAAGAGAAGGAAATCTTCATGTGAAATTCAAAACACGGAGATGGAGACAGGGAGGGTAAGGGGCTTTTTGACCTGCTGGAGGAGACTGAATTGTTTATTTGTAACGGCGATTCTGAGGAAGATGAAGAAGGGGAGATAACGTTTATAGGTAGAAGGGATACCGTAATAGATTATATACTGTCAGAGGAAAGAATGAGAAGTATGATGGTGAGAATGTAAGTAGGCAACGAGATAGATTCCGAGCACTTCCCATTGATAGCGACTTTAGGACGTGGAGGAGCTAGGTATGGTACAGGGAAGATCAAAGGATGAAAGGAAAGAAGTTCAAACATAGGCAGTTGAGGGGAGGACAAATTGAGAGAATTTGAAGAAAGAATGGTAAATCGGGAAGTAGAGAGTATGGAAAAGAAAGGCGTAGTCACGCTCCTATAAAAACTCAAAATAATTATTGGGGATGAGAGGGAAGAGGTAAGACCTATAGAAGATGGAGAGGAGAGAAGGGAAAGATGGTGGGATGAAGGATGTAGGGAAAGTAAAGACAGGCTAAAGGAAAATGTATAGAAATGGAGGATAGGGGAATAAGAGAGGAGAGAACCTAATAGAAGGAGATGAGCGCACGAAAGGATGTTGAGCGGAAAAACAGGAGGAGAACTTAAGATACATGGAAGAAGTCTAGAGCGTGGAGAAGTGAAGGGTTGCCCGAGGAATGGAAGATAGGGCTGGTGGTACCGTTGATAAAAAAATGAGAGGGGAATAAGGTAGAGGACTATAAGGGTATCGTGCTCATGTCAGTAGGCTATACAATTTATGCGGAAGTACTGAGGAAGAACCTAGAAAGACAAGTGGAAGAGAAGGAGAGTATACCACATAACCAAATTGGATTCAGAAGAGGTAAATGGAAATCATAGATAATATATATGTGCTCGATTATCTGGTAAATGGAAACCTGGGTCGGGAGGGAGGGAAACTTATTGCACTGTTCATGGACTTCAGAGCAGTTTTTAATTCCGTGAACAGAAGGAAATTTTGGAAGGCCATGGAAGAAAGAGGAGTAGAAAACGGTTTGACGGAAAAGATGAAAGAAATATTTGCGGAGACGAAGATTAGGGTCAAGATAGGAGAAAGGAAGGAAAGGAATTCAGGACAGGACAAGGACTTGGGCAAGGGTGTCCTTTAAGTCCTATACTGCTAAGCGTCCTGATGGCAGACTTAGAGCAGAAGATAAATAGGATTTGAAGCGGAGGGATGATACTGGGAACAGACAAACTGTTCTCGCTGGCATACGCAGACGATGTAGTGTTAGTAGCGGATGACGGAAGAGGGATGCATTTGATGGTAAGAGCATTCGAATAATATGTAATAGGGAAGGACCTAAGGATGAATGTGAGTAAGACGAAGATGGTGGGTTTTAGAAATAGAAGATCAAGGCTGAAGGGGAAGAAGAGAATGGAATGTGCAAATAAAGTAATGGGACAAGTGTGGGGAATAGGGAAAAGAAGGTTCAAGGACGACTGAAGGATGAGGGTGTGGATGTTCGATGTTCTAGTTGGGTCAGTATTAAGTTACGGTGTAGAGATTTGGGGTTGGAAGGGATACAAGAATGAGGAAGGTCTGCAAGAGCGAATTCTGAGATGAGTTGGGGCAGAGCTGGAGTTATCCAGGTTATATTCTGAGAGAGGAAGTGGAAAGGGACAAACTTTGATCAGGCAAATAAAGAGATCTTGGAATTTCGAAGGAGAACTAAGAGCAGCAAAGGGCAGCAGGATCGCACAATCTTGTGCACGGGAGAGCTGTGGAAGAGAGGGAAGGAGTAACGTGGAGCGTTCGAACTGGGAGGAAGAGAGATACGAACGGAAGCTCGAGTATGGGATGCAAGATATGGGATATGGGATTTAGAATGAGAGGAGGTGAGAGCAGGTAGGTACTGGATAAATGAAGGGTAGAATTTCTGTAGAGTTTGGAGTCATGAGCGAGAAACATGGTTGCATGTGTTAAAGAGATGTACAGGTGACGAAGGGGAAGGAGAGAGTGTGGAAAAGAGAATCAAGCATATTTTCAATGGGAATGATCAGGGCGAGGAAAGGATGAAGAAGCTAGAAGAATTGAGAGGGAAACTTACCGCACTGCGTAGAGGCAAAAACAATTGAGCTCCGATTTCTAGATTATTAGTGGTAAGAGGAAACGGAAGCCCATTGAGCAATAGAAAGCGTCTAGGATTAGGGATAGTAGGTGAGATGATTTGTGAGAAATAGTTGGTAAGGTGGCACATAGGATTCTAGATGAGGGACAAGAAAGATTTGTGTATGTATATATATATATATATAATTCGTAATGAGTATGCAAAAACTCTCAAACCCGTAGAAGGGAATGAGTATATACAAATCAAGAGTATTTTTGTACTTAAATTCAGTCCAGGATCCAAAACACATAAGACAGGCACACCATTGGACCTCCTTTTCAGAACCAGAATCTACGTGGTAATGTTCCTTCGGAAAAAAAGCATTCAACTATTTGACATGTTCACGCCCAGGCTTTCAAAGCACATATTAATGAACTGCGTCTTTCATTTGATCTTAACCTTATGATATTATTATTGTTTCTTACACTTTTCTTAACAAATTCATTTTTGATGATTTCGTTCGAATTCCTTGTTATTATCTTCTGCGATGCAACGGAGTTGACTGGCAGGGTTGTGAGGTTGGTGTATACATCTTATCCTCTCTCTCTCAGCAGGTACTGTGCAAACCTCTTCTGGTAATTAAATTCATCCTTCCTCAGTGCCTTTAACCATATTCATCATAGTCAAAATTAACTAACCTGATGCGCCTAATATCATGCTGTCGATAGAATATCGTCCATCAAATATTAGCCCTATCACTGATTTCAAAACAGCATTTTCTCTTTACTATCCTTTGTCCACCACAGTTATTGTTCTTGGAGATTGCAATGCTGATCTTTGTGAAGTTATCAAATATGCTAATCAAATAAAACGGTTTTTCTCTTCAAATAATCTTTACATTGTACCGTATTCTCCTGCACATCACACTGCCTCTTTGCCCTCTTAGTTATATATTTCCATCGTTAATATTCAAGATAAGATAGTAGAATATAATCAAAGAGAAGTATCATTTTTATCTCAACAAAACCTCATTTATGTCAAGTATTGCTCCCTGCTTCCTTAACAAGAGAATATATCCTTACTTTTCCGGTAATTTCCGTAACATGAATGTCGACATGTCCTAAGATTTTCGGAGTCTCCTCAACTCCCCTATAAGGAACGCGCGTGTAGTGTTGCTAGTCTCACATCGGGTGCCTCCTCAGGCTGCGGCTAGGAGGAACGGGACCTAGCTTCTAGGATTAATGACTAGTTTTTGAAGTTCGAAGTGAACGAAAATATGGAGCAGATTCGGTACTGCATAGCACAGCTGGAGAGCATCCTGATTAAAATGGAAGATTTCTGCAGGACGGAAGGGGAAGTGCATCCACAAATCACAAAGGGTTTGAACGCAGCAATTGCTGTTTTGCGACAGGGTGCAGGACAGCGAAAGCTATAAAAGCTACTGGACAGCAGACTCCGAAACTCGTCTGACACATAAAATGGGCAAAAATATTTTCGGGGGAAAGGTCCGATAGACAGGGCTCTCCCAAAAGAAAATATGTGATAAAGGCGTAGGGACTCAGACGTTAGCAGATGCCGGGAAAACCCCAGCCGCCACCAAAAAAAGAGAGGCCATAAGACCAACCCGAAAGTCCCCCGGAGACGAGCGCATAGAGACCTGCGCGAAAAAAGATAAGAATTTGGGCGCAAAGGTTCCCGCCTGTAGCTTTGAGTTTTTTAAAGGAGGCAAAGCCGACTAAGAAGCCAAAAAAAAAAAAAGGGGATAACTTCGAAACGATCATGACTCGAGGCGATGCTCATCAGACCTGCCATGAATACGCCAGCGTGCTGCGTGAGATCCGGAGAGCGTTGCAGACAGAAAATCCTGGCGTGGAAGTCAAGAGACCCCGACAGACGCAGGACGGAGGGATCCTGATAGAGATTGGAAGTGAAGCAGAGGACAAAGAGAAACTCTCCTCTGCTTCCGAGAAAGTGCCCGGTAACAAGGGGAATGTGCTTGAGCTTGTTCACCTAGTTGAGGTCGAGATTCTCGATTGGGAACCGTCGCCGGAGGAGGAAGAGGTGGCAGCAACCAGGTGCCACCAGTGTCAAGGCTACGGCCACAAAGCAGCTGCCTACAACGATCCTGGCGGGAAGGACTGCTGTCGGGAATGTAGCAAAGGGAGACACGGGTCTGCGGAGTACACAACTGCCCCGCACTACTACCTCTGCGCCGCAAAGAAGGATGTTTCCCGGGATGATCATTTTCCAGGAACATCGGAAACGCCACACTACCGAGAAATGCGGACCCTTCTCGGTGCCCGTAAGCAGATTTTTCCACCATCCCACAAAAAACAAAAAAATATCAATGCGCTGAATTGTTTGAGAGTGAAAATTCAGCAGAAATTTTTATCAACTTCTATTGTGTTCTTGGCTTAGGCAAGCCTTCGCTCCATCGCGAATCATTTCAGTATGTAGACAGTGTTCGGGGTTGCAATATCAGAAGAGACGGGAACTTATGCATACACGTGAGGTCTTTCACGATATCTCGTCACCTCTACAGCTCTACAGCTCTTCGTTCTTTTATGGTTCGAAGATATCCACCCCGTAGCGTGATTACAGACATGCAAGTGTATCTAGCAAATTCGTTTCCTTATGAAAATCCCCTAAAGATTTTTTCCATTTTCTCTTCACCTCTCTAATTAATCTCGCTTTTTTTTAGTCTTCTTCCTAGTCTATGTCCCGCCTATTCTGCATGATATTCAGGATGTTCTTATTTCTTTCCTCCAACTATTTTTTCATTTTCTCTCTTTCTGTTCGAAGCTTTGGTTCTTCTCTAAGCAAGTATTTTGATAACGATGTGATAAACCTCGCTTTTCCGTTTTCCGTCTTCGAATAACGTTCGCATATGTGACTTCTTGATTAGAAAGAAGCGGCATATGGTGACCCTCACTTATTTAGTCATTATATTTTCCTCTTACTCTTTTTTTAATTCAATATTTCAAATACTATTGTCAAGTAATCTTGTATAATAGGAGCACCAATGTCGTCCCCGGAAATAGCTACTCGTTCACCTTTTCCTTCCTTTATTCACAAACTTACTTACTATCTTCATATACAGGAGTGCTTTATGCTCCCCTTCCCCTTGCGTTGCCTCCTACTTTTTTTTTTAGTTTATTCAGGAATAGATGTTAACCTCTGTCTTTCACCCATTAAATAATCAAACAACTTTGCTATTCTTGGATAATGGAAATGATAATGTACACAATCGTAAATAGGATGCATACGATAGATAGAATATATATGAGAATAGAAAGAAATAATGCAGAGGATAAAGATTGGGGAGTAAAAACTAATTAGAACATAGAAGCAGTGATCTGAAAGGTATAAGAATATAAGAGGAAACAGTCAAAAGAAGAAGTCAGCAACGAAGAGAGAAGAGGAGGCTGTGATGTGGAAGAATATGAATTTTAATAAAGAACATGATATCATAAAAGAGAAAGTGAATAGAAAATTGTCCTGCATAAAATGCAGATAACGATCATGGCTGTTAATAAGAGTAGCAATGTATTTTGGAAAAGTACAATCCTCGTTGGTGACAAAGTTGGAAAGTTTTGGAGGCCTAGTCGCAACAATAACAATTATATTTAATACGATCTCTGCTTTAGCGCGGGAACCCCACACCAGTTGAGAACTAGTCCCCTTTGCTAGACCACCAACCCCTGGTGAAATCTAGCCCTCTTTTGCCCCCTTTTGCCCTCCTTTCCCCTCGGTCTTATCGTCCCTTCCGTTCCCCTCTTTGCACCTTCGCGGGCTCCGTTTGCACCACTATGCGGCAAAGTCTAATCAAATTTAATAACTTTTGTACCACTCGCTCTCTGTCTTCTCTCCTTTTCTCCCCTTTTTCACTCCCTCTACCCTTGCTGCTCCTCAACTGCGTTATAAACTTGCGCTTCGTAGTCAAGCCGCTGAGAACCGTAGATTTATGACAGAGACATGCCAACGAGTCCAAACTACCCCTGATCATTTAACGACTTCATTCTGGAGGGAAGACGAGGGAAATTGGAATACAGTAGAAGAGTAAGGACTTTAATAATTGGAAATGTTATTAAGTTTTCAAATTATGACCTTGTCAAAACCAAAAAGGTTTCAGAATTGTGACAAAATTTTCGAAAAAAGGTTTGAGTTCGATTCTGTGTTCTGATTTCTCATTTGCTCCTATAATTCAACAAATATATTACAAAGCAATCACGAAAATAATTTTCTTGCTGCTCTTGTATAATAGAAGAAAATTTGAAATTACTTTTGTCTAATGAAGTAATATTAGTTGGAGACGTTCTGTCGTGATAAGAGAAACTACAAATTTGTTCTGAAAAATAATTTGTTGAAAAGGTGTTTTCTATAATTTTCAATTATTATACTCTTTTATAGGTGTTCCAGAAGAAATTTAAATAGAGGCGGAATAATAATAAAACAGAGCCTTTATATCTGAACAAATTCATTATATAAATGCATTATTCAATCATACGAAGACGGAACCATTTTTTAAGTCTAAATTCAATTTTTTTAAATTGAAAATTTCATGATAACTACATAAACTGATTTCATCTTTATTATGATAGAATAAATTTCAGAGTTTTCAGAGATTTCTGAAGGATGACACACGTTTTCGGGAATTTTCAAAATCTACAAGAAAGTTTGAAGAGATCCAAGAATATTTCTGCATTTTTTCCCTAATCCAAAACAATCCAATGCATCCATGATATTTCAGAGTATTTCCAAACAATTTTTAAAGAATTCGATAATGATGGCGGATTACAAAAGACATAAGATATTTTGGGTGATAAAGAAGGATAAGAAGAAATGCTCGATAGATTTTTATGAACTGAGAGGGCTTCGAAGAATTTTGTATCTTCTTGAAAGTTTCGTGAAGATTCCAACAAACTATCTATGGATTTCAAAAAATTTTGACATTTCGAGAATGTCGAGAATTTCAGAGAATGTTCCATGAGCCTATAAATTTCTAGTGATTTCAGGAGATTCCAAAGGAGTTCAAATACATTGAGGCATTTCACGAGATCATAATAAATTTCGGGAGATTTTAAGAAATTTTTGAAATTTTAGAAAGTATTAAATAGATTTGGTTAAATTTATGAGAGTTAAGGAAATTTCACACATTTCAATAATTTATGAGATTTGAGGAAATTTTCTTGCATTTTGTTTTCCTTGGGTATTCTGAAAATTTATCATAAACTTTTGATAGATTCCAATGATTCAGATAGATTTTGAAATATTTGAAAATTTTCAGAATATTTCCGAAGATCCCAACTATTTTCAATAGATTCCAAAAAGTTTCAGGGATTCTTGATGAACAATAAAGATTCCTAGCAATGTTTTGATCATTACAATCAACTTAAAACGCCTCTGAAATGAATTTGAAGCAGATTCCTAAAAATTCCAAAATTATGGCATTTGCTGAAATTGCGAGGAAACTTTATGAATTTCAAAAAAATTAAGGGATTTCCAGAGAATTCTGGAGGATTTTTGAGATTCCAAGATATATTTTGAAGCAATATTTCGAAGAATCTCGTAGACAAGATATTTTTGTAGAATATCTGGGAATTGACTATGTTTTACGCATTCGGAAATATTCTAATGAATTTTTAACAGAATTTAGTATATTAGGAGATTAATGGAATGAATTTCTAATGGATACAGAAAAGTGTAAAGTACTCAAGGAGATCCTAAAATATTCCAAAGAAATTCCAATGAATATCAGTTTATCGATTCTAAATAGATTCTTGATAGATTTCAATAAATTTGAGAGATTGTGGTGCAATCCATAGATTCTTTCCTGTTTCCAAATGTA
>WSXT02227612.1:0-16475 GCA_011762715.2 Neuroterus valhalla | reverse complement strand
TGGTTAACGATAAAAATCAAAGTTTATCAAAGTATATTTTTGAAGTACAAGTTTCGAGTCCCGCATCCTGATGGGTTGGAATGTTCTTGAGTGCCGAGAACATAGTTAGGAAAATTCCTTAAAAAAAAAAAATCGAAAATTTGCATTTTTTTGTTTATTGTTAAAAATAAATAATTTGTGCTCGTTTATCGATAAATTGAACGATGCCATTCGAAAGATAAGATTTTTTTACATAAGAATATGTATCCCAATAATATTTCTACACGGGTTATAATTGAAAGGCACGAGCCTGAAGTTGACGTTGAAATTTTGGCCATTTGAGCGGTAAAGGGTTAAAATGAGCTATCAAGTGTCTAAAAACAAACGAACAAGCCAAACTATGATCGATTGAAAGCGAAAAGAGCGCATATTCACAATATTTTTGCACTTGTTTGCCCGCAACTTTTGTTCTAATCAAGATTTTCTCAAAAATAATAATGAAAAATGTACGTAATGAAATTTACGATCAATCGCATTGATCAGAAATTATGTAAATGTATTAGGCACCAGGATATATCAATTTAAACAATTATATTGTTAATAACAAAAAAACTGACGGGTTTTGGGCCTGGAGACCTCGAAAAATCGATTCTCCGCACCAAAAAACATAAAAATAAACAAAGTCTCCCACTGGACATAGAAGTGCATACGGCAACCCCCGCCAGCGCTCGGACTATGGTCGTACAGCGCGGGTTTCTTTGAATAAAATTGCTTTCCGCAACTGATCTTAAGAGGCTCTTAAGATAAATTAACAGAAGATCACAGACAGTTTGTTATTAGAAATTAATATAATTCAATTGATTAATTTTTACTAATTTTATTCGAAATCAGAATTATATGTTAGGTTTTCTAATAAATAACTGTATTCATAATAGGAATTTCCATCCATAAAATAGAGAGTTTTCATGGAAAATGAATTTGTTTTCGGAAATATGATCAACTTCCACAGAAGTAAAGTTTCCTGTGAAGAAAATCCATAACAGAGCCGAAGCACTGCTTCTTGAGTTTTCAGACAATCGATCATTATATTTCCAAATTTCCCTCGATGTTTGTCGAGTTTCTCGAACTATATTTTCCCAAGAATGAAAGAGGAGTGCATATTACTGCTCTAGCAAATTCTTTACTGAAAAAATCGGGATCACCAGCGCCTCCCGTACACAAAGAAATTATTCTGATAAAATTCTACATTAAAATACCCTTTTCCTCGAAAAAATGGCGAAGCTGTGTATGATGTCACTTTTCCATAAATTTCCAGTTCCTGTACTAAACTATCAACTCATAAACACTCAAAAGACTTTCAAATTTTTCGCGTGGCTTGTCCAATTTCTTTGATTGCTCATGGACACGCAGAAGCACAAGATCTCCTTCTAGCAATGAGGCGGTTCAAGCGTTTTCTGATATTGTCCGCTGTATTCTCAACTTGTTATTATTTCCTGAATTTCAGAAAAAAACTTGTGCTTCTTCATTGGAATGGGAATCTACTAGGAAGTCAAATAAGTTTCTGGATTTGATAATATGGGATAAGAGCCCCATTTCTCGCATCGCGTGCGAGAATCCACTTCGTGGATTCCTAACAACCAGAGAGCTGATTTGATTCCTATTTCCCGTAGCGCGTTTCTTCAAGCCTATAACGTGGATAGCACAGCATTGTCTGCCAACAGATTTGTATGTTTGTCTATTAGCACTATTAGCAGTATATGCTAATCTTTGAGCTCTTCCAGGACAGCTTCAGTATTCAGACACGTAATTGGGTATATTTCAAGTATTGTGAGTGGCAAGACAAGAATGTACTGAACACCTCAAATTGACTTTCGAAGAGGATCACAAAAATCGACGACAACCAAATCGATATCAATTAATTGAGTTACAATGGCCCCGATTTTGTCTCTTATTCTATAAATTTCCCACCTTTAAATCAGTTTTAGGCTCCGTTCTTCAAATTGTACTAAGTTTTCTAAATATTGACTGTTCGCATTGCAGAGTGCAACCACTCTTTATTTATTTTTTTTTTATCTGAAGAATTCTATTGCACTTCTTTATGCAACTATGACATTGTTTTGAGTACTTATCATTATGATTTATGACTACAAGATAACATACGACAAGATTTCAAAAGTGATGCCTACATGACCTACCCTATGATTTACCTATTCCAAATCTCTCCATATTAATTCTCTATTTTCCAGTAGAACAGCATGGATGGAACCGAACAAGTTACGCTTACCCCAAAAGAGTCTTGATTTAATTCTTGTATTTGATCATACCCATATTATTAAGGATATTTTCTGTATGAAAATCACTAGCTTGACCCTCACGCATTTTCTCAGAATCACCCTCCGAACATCAAAAAAAGAGTTAATTTTCAGAACAAAAAATGAAAGTTTTTGCCAAAATAGTTGAATCCCAAACAAAAAAAAATTAGTTCTTAGAGATAATCAAATTAAAGTTTGAGCACACCTGAAGCGCGCGCTTCTTTGGATCCCTCGCTTCGCGCTCTATGGTAATCTCACCTCGCGCTCCGCGCTCGGTTATGAGTTTATCTCGCGCTACGCGGTCGGCCTTTGTACCTCTTTACAGTTGTATAAAAAGCTTGTGGAACTCAAAAGCGAAATATTTACTACTTTAATTTGATGAGTGTGAATTCTTTTTTGTTGAAGCTTCTCCGGCTTTAATGAATACATTCTCATCGCGTGTGTCGCGCTGCACACTCGTTCAGAGTTTGTCCAAAACGGTAGAGAAGTTTTGTTGCATAATTTTTTTCACATATTATTTAAAAAATTTTTAATTTTACCTTTTACGATTCAAACAAAAACTATGCGTCCGATGGAAAGAATTATAATAAATTTACAGATATTTTCCGGGTGAACAACTTTTCTCCATCAATCTTCTGCATTAGCCGTAGTCATTTTTTCAAAAATTGCATTATTTCATTTTTATAGTTATTTTTCCTGCTTGGAACACATTTAAAGATGTTTTTCTGGTAAGGAATTTGCGTCGATTTGATTTTTCCTCAGTTTCTGTCAGTTGTCCAAAGTTCATTTATTTTCATTTTTTATATGGTTTTATATAAATGAAGCAAAAACTACTCGTCCTGTCAAAAAGTTACCTGTACCTAATTTGTAGATCCATTTTCGGTGCACAATTCTAGTTTATTTATATTTTCGGTACCTTGCATAGTTTGAATAAAAAATGGATATTTCTATTTTTCATTATTTTTTTGCAACCAAAATTGGAATTTTTGATTTTTTGAGAAAATTCAAAAAGTTGTATTCACGATCTTGCAGGGCTCGCAGGAAGAAACATTTTTTCTCTTTGACTTTCTTTTCAATCTTGCCTAATTGGGCTAAAAATTGTCATTTTTCTTTATTTTCGAAGTTTGGATATACCATAACTTTGACAATTTCGTTGCTATCGAAAAAAAATGATGAGAATAAATCGTTATACTTTTTACGTGCTACATGAAATCCTACTTTTAATTTTTGGGTCTATGAAGAAGAAGTCAAAACAAATTTTCAAAATGCTCCTCCTATTTATTTCTTATCTTGAATACCTGGTTAACGAATTCTACTTGTCTTTTTGATCCCTTAAAATGGGTGCCAAAGCACGATCGAATATGATCATTCATTCAAAAGTTCTCGAGTTCATAGAATATTTTTCATTATTTTTTGTGCGATCAAAATTGTAATTTCCGATTCTTTGAGAAAACTCAAAAAGTTGTATTCACGATCTTGTAGGGCTCCCAAGAAGAAACATTTTTTTCCCCTGACTTCCTTTTCAATCTTGTGTTATTGAACTAAAAATTCTCATTTTCTCCTATATTTTCGAATTTTGAAAATATCATAACTTTGACAATTAGGTTTTCATCGAAAAAATAATGAGGATAAATTGTTTCACTTTTTACGTACTACAAGAAATTCTACTTACAATTTTTTATTCTTGTTTTTTCCAAAAAAATTTCAAAATGCCCCCCTCATTTATCTTTGATCCAGAATAGCTGGTTAACGAATTCAACTTGTCCTTTTGATACCTTAAAATGGGTGCCAAAGCACGATCGAATATGATCATTCATTCGAAAGTTATGGAGTATATAGACACCAACGACGTCGACGACAACAGACAGACAGAGAGACACTAACGTTAAAACTACTTTTCCGGAATCGGAAGGTCTCAAATCGTGGAGATTGCATAAATCCCGCGAAAGTCGATTTCCACATAAAACCAATACCTGCTCAGTATAATGAGAATGTAAAAATGAATTCTTGATCAATGATAGTTATTTGGCCAATTAGAGAGATTTTCGTGAAAAAAAATGATGAACCCTAATATGAAAACCAAAACAGACTAGAGCTGGATATTTCTCAAATCGAAATATTTTTCCATTCTTATGGAATTCTTGGTCTGTTGAATAATGCGACAGATTTATATTTAACAGCAAAAATAAAATTAATTGAGTATGTTACAGATAATACATGCACACATAGTAATAAAATTATTCGTACTGTAGCACGAAAGAAATCAAAAGTCAACAATGTATGATAAGGTTCAGCATAGTTTTCCTTGGTCTGTTTAATGAGACATAAATATCTTAGAAGGTCATACTCGAAGCTCAAACAGTTCACGCTATATCATGTGTTATATATAATGTCGTATGTAATAAAGCTATCAATCAATTAATAATTACACTTTCAACCAAATTCGTCATTGAAGTTTTATTTAGTTATCCTTCTACTTCCACGAAATGAGTATCGTGTATACACTACCTGTTTTGATAATCATTCTCAATTCAGTTGGTAAATATGATAGCATATCAATAACCTATGATGCGAGGTACGTTTGTAAGTTCTCTGAGAATAAAAACTCTCCGAAAAACTAGTAATACTACCGTATTACTGGAGAATAAGAAATGGATAAGTAGGGATTTGGGAGTAGAGTTGACATGGGAATTAGGTGCAAGGGATGTACATGATAAGGAAGCAGGGATAGGTATTAGATCAGTCTTAGCATTCATTGTGTATTTTTTGCGACCAAAAAAAAACTTATTCCATTTGTAATCCTAATTCTTTAATCCAGAAGCTTCGCTTGGAACGCGGCATTTTCAGTGAACGGAGGCTTTAATTACGTTGTTTTGCAGAATGATTATATGCGAGGCTTCTTCGACAACATGAGAGGTAGGACCTAATAAAAAAAAATACACAGCAAAAGTAAGTCCAGCCTGTTTCTCCTTTCAAACGATACACTCGTCCTGTGGGACATCGCTCCGACACGGGTCGCTTCCTGATCTCTCTGGCAAATACCCCTTATAAAGAGTATCGGGAGGCCATTAGAATAATCCACTAAGCGATATCCTTACACGGGCTAATAAGTATCCAAAATGGTTCATTTCAGGCTTCATACTTTCTCTCATATACAATTGCTCTCCAAGCATCCCTATCCTGGCATACATCTCTTGATTCTTTCACATCCATGCATCTTTTCATACAAGATCTTGTGTTTCTACGGCTCTTTATATTTCTCCTCTTAAGGGTCTTATTTACACATTCTATCCTACTTTGGTTTCCATTGGTATTGCTTAGTATTCCTTAGTATTCCTTTGGAATTCCTACTTTGGTCTGCCTCTCGGTATCCTACATGTCACCCTACGTAGATACACTTGCTTTGTTAATCTTTCTTCATCTATTCTCTCAACGTGACCGAAGCATCTCAGAAAATTTCTTTCACTCTCGTCACACAGAGTTTTTCCTAAACCACATTCTTTGGACAGTTGGTGCTAGTACAGAGTTATATATCGTAATTCTTGCTTTATTTTTCACGTGTTCACTTTTAGTAACGAGCCGTACACTGTCCATAATAATACTACCCTCATTTATACGCCTGGAAATCTCTGCATCTATCTTTCCGTCAAAAATGAATGGACTTCCAAGATACATGAAATTATCAACTCGATCTATCCTCTCTCCACTTAGGGTAATAGTGCAATTTGTTTTCGCATCCTGACATTCAAACATCATAAATTTTGTTTTATTCACGTTAATGTTCTAACCCATGCTCTTCATGCTAGTGTCCAGTCTGCTCAACATCCTCTGCAAATCATCGGCTGATTCTGCCGTAACGATCTTGTCATCTGCGAACGCAAGGCCACGAACTGTCACTGTCCCAAGATCAACACCTTCCTTGTCAAAGAGAGCCATTCTCAGACATCTGTCCATGTATATATTTAACATCCAAGAGGACATAACGCATCCTTGTCCAACATCGTGCCTATTATCAAACCAATCGCTCATTTTTCCGTTTACTCTCATACTTGCTTTGTTACTATTACATATAGTTTGCTTTGCTTTCACAAGCCACCCAGTCACTCAATATTCTTCTAGGACCTTCCAAAGTTTAGCTCTATTTACTTTGTCGAAAGCTTTTACCAGATCCACAAATGCAAAAAAACTTTTTTGTTTACTGTTAGGCTTTTTTCTGTGAACGGTCTCAAGCTAAACATCTGATTCGCACAGGATCTTCCTGACGTAAATCTACATTAAACTTCCCAAATCCTTTTCTTTGTTATTCCTATGACTTTGTTAATAAGTATTTTAGTATATATTTTTCCCACAGTACTCAGAAGGCTAATCGCTCCATAATCATTATAGTCGCCTGGACCACCATTTTTCCTTGTGGATTGGGACAATAATCGCCTTTCACCAATCACTCGGAACTTCGCTTTTCACAGCATCCGTATTCATAAATTCTCACACGCACACAAACAAGTTTCCGCCAACGAACTTGAGCATTTCAGAGATAATAGCGTCCACACCGGCAGCCCTGACATTCTTTAGTTTTTTAATTACGGAAATAATGTCGTCGATACCTATTCTGCTTCCGCCACCTACATCGGAATTGTCTAACGTACCTAGAGTTCAAAAAGCGGTTACTATCTTCTTCCGTTTAGATTTTATCCTTGCTTTCTTTTACCAGTATATTTGCTTTCCTCTCTTTTTCCCTATAATCATGTATGACCCTAGTATTTTCCCTATCGCTAAGACCTTCAATATTCAACAATCTCCAGTACGCTCTTCTTCCTCGTTGACGGCGACGTACATTTCATCATTCCACCACGCATCACCGGACTTTCTTCCTACAGTCCCAGTACCACACTTCTTGTTTTTTCAAATTCTCTATTCTGACTCGCGTCTGTTTTGATTTTTAATCATTCTCTTTCTCCTCCATCTTTGACCTAGGTTAATTTTTGAAACTATAAAATAATGATCCGATCCGCATTCAGAACCTCTCATAGCCCTTTGTATCTTCTACAAGCCCTCTCAGTCTTCCGTTCGCTGCAAGGAAGTCGATCATACTATGACTTTTGCCTCTGCACCAAGTATGCATGTGTATCATTTTGTGCCTCAACCTAGTGTCTGTAATGACCAAACCATTTTCTAAGCACAAACTGAATAATTTATCCCCATTTCCATTCATTTTTGGGTCTCCGAAATGACTAAACACTCTGTCAGTACCTTCGCTCTGCACTACCAAAGTGGTGTCCGAGTAATGTTATTATTTCGCCTGAATCACATGTTTCTATTATATCATTCAACGATTCCCAGTAGGTATCTTTTGCCTTATTACTGTCACTATCAGAAGGAGCATAGCATGCTTTAATAAACAGTCTTCTAAGTCCTACTTTCATTCTAACCTGTAATAAACAGCCACACAAAAAAATCGATTTTCGGATCTAGAGGTCAGACCATGTTGACTATATGTTTCTGGGGTCGCTGAATCCGAATCCGAAGCTCATTATACTTCATCACATCAGGTTTCTGACATAACCTCAAAAAGGCTCCAGAGACACTCTAAAATGAAAAGTAATGGTGGCCGGACTGCTGGACCGTATTATATGTTTTTCGGGACGCTAAAACCAAATCTGAAGTTCATTTTATTCCATCACGTCAGATTTCCGAGATAATTTTAGTCTTAGGGGCCTATGGAGGCTTTTTGAGGTTATTTCAGAAACCTGACGCGATGGGGTAAAATGGACATTGGGTTCGGTTTCAGCGACCCAAAAAACACATAACATGGTCCAGCACTCAGACCATCATTACTTTTCATTAGAGGGTGTCTGTAAAGACTTTTTAGGCTTATGTCGAAAACCTGATGCGACGAGGTGAAATAAACTTCGGATTCGGTTTCAGCGACCCAGAAAACGTATAATATACATGGTCCGGTACTTAGCTCATCATTATACTTTCCATTTTAGGGTGCCTTCAAAGAATTTTTGAGGTTATGTCGAAAACCTGACGTGCTAGAGGTTTTTGGATTTCGGATCTGAATTCAAAGGCCCCAAAAACATATAGTCAACATGGTCTGACCTCTGGTTCCGGAAATCGATTTTTTTTTGTGTGGCTGTGTAATCTAGGAGATACACATTCGTACATTTCGACTTTCTACTCTTACACTTCTACTCCTGACCAGAGTTGAAGACCATGCTCCACCTCATTGAAGGGATGGTCTAGTTACGCGCTCGATTTTCGAGCGTATCTTTGAGGATGGATTGCAAAAAAACTAAACATGATGTAGAGATGAAATTTTTGTATTAATTCCGTACATCTTTTCTCTGAAAATTGATATATTTTAATCATTCATTCATTGCCAATAATTGTGTCCTTTGGATGACCTCAACCGCGCCTCCATAAAAAAAGTAAACCCCACTTTGTAGCGAGCTTTCTCAGGTTTGGCTGGATGAAAAAAAAAATGTCTGTATTTTTCATAACTTTGGCTATGGCCTGACACGAAATTTTAATCTAAGTTGGAAATTCTCAGGATTGGGAATGTTTGAACAAACAAATCGAATTGTTAACATTTTTTTCGAACTAAGGAAGGCTGTAAAAAGGTGAACAATTTTTATCCCAAAAAACCTCGTGTCAGACCATAGCGAAACCTCTGCCAAACAATTTGAAATTTTTAAACAAACAATATCTCAAATACTCTAGTCAGGCCCTTGCCAACGCTCTCTAAAAACACGACTTTTGGAAAAACGCGTCTAAAGATTAGCGATGACGCAAAAGCGCGTGAAAGGACAGAAAGTAGCTATGTCTCCATTTATCACCTTAAACTTTCCCGGGGACATGCCGTACTTTGGGAACGAATCAGTCCCAAGCCTGAAGCGGCTGAGTGCTGAGGACGTAAAGCGCGCTCCAAGCTCGGGACGGAATCAGTCCCAAGCTTGACGTGCGCGGCTCTTGTAGTCAATGGCGTTAAGCCGCTCCATGTATTCGGGTGTTTGCTCGCCCTACGTGTTGCACTTCTACCGTCTCAAAAATACTAGGGAACAACACGTTCTGAAAAGAGCTAGAAACTTGGTCCCAAATGACTTTCTATGTACTCGTTTACTTTGGAGACCCAAAAACGAACAGATACGCGGAAAAATTCATTAGCTTATACTAGTGGGAAGGCTTGTTTATTACAATCACCAAGTTTGGGCTTCTTTGCAGTCTAAAAAATTACTCACGGTCAAGGATGGAGACAAAAAAGAAGAAGTATCAAGTTAAGGCTGACAAAAGTTAACGAGACTAGAAGACGAAATCAGGCGATACGGATGTAGAGGATGCAGTCACAATGATACGGAAGAGCATTTTTAAGACTGCATCAGGAGTCTGCAATACTTCAAATGTAGAAAGGAACACTGGGTATGCTTAGTGAAATGATGGAATCGGGATGGCTGTCGCTGAAAGTAGAAACGTACACATGACATGGGATTCTTGTTCCACTCAACCAGCGAGAAGGGTGACGAAGAAGAGTATAAATTATGAAGTGACCTGCCTACTTAGAACCTTGGGTAGAATATTCACCAAAATATCTAATAATATTATCACGGAAATATTTAAGGAAATTATCTGGAACCCTAACGTGAATTCATGTCAGGGAAGCCATATGCTGATCGGGCATTCAACTTGAGACAGATCCAAGAAAAAAGTTAAAGGGTAACCAATAAGTTTGCTGTGTTCGCGTAGTAAAGCGAGTATGAGAGTAAATGGACAGCATTGATTGGTTTGATATTGAGCAAGGCGCTGGAAAGAGATGCAGTAGAATCAGTCTAGGATTTGCAGAGAATGATGAGTGAACTAGATACCAGCATGAAGAATATGTTCCTTGTAATCATCTTCAATAAAACGAAAATCATTGCATTCGAGAGAAGTGATAAGACAACAGCCTGCAACATATGCTCAAATGATTAGGAAAAGTAACAAGATGGTAATATCTTGTTCCGTGAAGGTTTATTTACCGCTGACGAAAGGATAGATGAAAACATCGCTGGACGAAATAATAAGGGTAGAAAGATTTTCGGCAGTGTACGAGCTATTGATAAAATTGCGGAATTTAATTCTGTGCTTGCACCTAACGTGCTGTATGGTGACGAGACCTCGACGTTTCAAGTAAAGATGACAGTAGAGTAAATGCGATTAGCCTGCGACTCCTGAAAAACATTTGTGGTAAAAGGCTGATGGAAAAAGTAAGCAATGAGTGTGTTCTCGAAAAGTGTGGAGTAGAAGAGTCCTTGTTCGAAGAGAACGAATGGAAGTTGAAGAATGAGTGATGATTGATTGACAAAACAAGTGTATTTAGGCAAGGTGAAAAATAACGTACAAAAAGGTATACTGGAAAGGATTTGTTGGAATGTGCGAATGAGACTCCAGAGTCAAAAGTCATAAAAAGTCAAAGAAACCTAAAAGCTTGCATAAAAAAGTGTATGGGTATGAAAGAAGCAATAGATTCATTGAAGGATGAGGATGTGGGATGGACAATTATTCATGATAATAAGAGGGACGCCCGAAGCAGAAGATTTGAATGCTGATGGACCTCCGTAAGGGAACGTTCATAAACCACGTGGCCCCATTCTGACTGTATTATATACTTCCTTGGATTATGGAGTCCACCGTAGCTTTTGTCTTAAATTGACCCCCCCCCCCCCTCTCCTCCATGAGAACGTGGTTTTTTGTGGTCTTTTAGATTCACTTTATGATCATCAATGAATAATTTATTGTGAATACATAATTTTTACATTTGACATCAACTTTATAAGGAGTACAAGGGCTACGTAGCATGCACTCTGTACGTCCTTCTCCAACGTAGCCTCTAATTAGACGTTTTCTAAGTAAATTTTCATAATGGCTTCACAACATTCTTCCTCTGGGATGATAGCAGAAGAAATTATTCACCGACCTTTGTCGAACCTGTATGGCAGGACTAGTGTGATATTCAAAAAACAGCAAGCGATGACTTATAGATTACCCTGAAAATAATTGGTTTTACCCTTCCTTACATTCCCAGCTTGAAATCTCCATATGAGCCAGCAGAACTCTGGAAATCTCTGCAAGGTACCGAGATATACGTCCACGTATGCTTGCGTCGAGTCTTACTTAACAGCCACTTCTAGCTCAATCTAAACGTGTGCTTTAACTGGAGTTACAGTTATTTTTTTCAATTGGAAGTAGAAGAATTATTATGTTTGTCAAAGAGTAAATGTAAATTTTCTTTTTTTCTGATTTACCGAAGGTAGCCTTCAATTTCAAAATAAATTGCATAAATAATTTGAAGCAGTCGGAAACCAAGTGATCGTGTCTCACATGGAAACTCGACAACGTTAACGTCTCGTTTTCGCAAACTCAAGCTCGGCTGTGAAATACTGCGTTCTCAGTATGAAAGACTGTTTGAGTAAGAAAAGATTGTTTTTCAATTTTCCTTGTGTTTTTCCTGTACAGCGGGGCAGCCGCGAGAACAGTTCGCTTAGGACAAAGTTGTAAATGTAGGTGCGTATGCGCACATGCGGCTCATGTGCACTCCTCTACCTGGGCCATTTTAGTAACTATTATCCATTAAATATCTACTTTACTACTGAAAGTTACGCCGAAGAAACAGAGAAATCATGCTCAAATTGCATAATAACATACGATAAATTTGTTAGATTTTACTAGAATTGTCATTTTCAAATTCTCGCAATATGTTGCTGTTGCAGTACATTACCCACTGAGGGAGTATTGAATACCTAACGCGCGTGCGCTGTTGGCTATGCAAGCACAGATGCCATTACTTGAGAATGAGTGAAGATCCTCAAGGAAGAATTGAGAAAATTTAAACTCTTCACTAGTATTCACCCTAGCGCAATCTAAAGTTGTCGCTGCAGTACCAAAAATTTGAACTGTATATTGTTACTATAAAGCATTGAATTGACTATTAAAGTAAATACGGTCCTCTCTTTTTTGTTGCAGACTTGAGTTCAGAGTTTGACTGCTTACCAAATGGAGAACCTATTCCTAGTGTCTATCGCGGTAGAGCTTCTCGTTTTCCTGAAATAAACCATTCGTCTGCAAGGATCCTTTCTCCTGCTGAGCCTTACATTCATATCAGGTCTAGGTCTCCTCCTGTACATAGGCATTTGCCTCCTGCCAGGGCTTCTATGCTTCCTCCTACCTGCCTTCCTTCTCCTTTCGAAGCTCCATGTGGGCTTGAACAAATTAAATTCCTCCGGCTTATACCCGTCAAAAATCGTGTAAAGATATTTGAACTGCGTAGATACGCTTTCCCTGTGGAACAACCGCTAAAAATTAAAATAGTAGATGAAGAGTATGAGCTTGCGCCAATTCAAGAGCAAATTGTATTATCAACGTACGATGGTGAAGTCTTAGCAATAGTAAAGGGTCCTAATCTCCTTGCTGGAATATATGCATATGTCAATCGCGCTCACAGACGGGTAAAAGTAAGCATGGAAAGCGGCGAGTTCAGCGTATTGAATAGAAATGAAATTAATGAAGTTCCGGTAGGCGCCAGACGCCTAATCCGACATAATTTTAGAGTATACTTTGATCCTCCCGTTAACCACATGCTCCTCGAAAATAACTTCGATTAGGTACATGTGAAAAAATGCAGCATATTGCTTCTGATTTGAAGCAATTTCATGCCACTAGCGTCCCGCAAGGTCATAACAAAACTGTTGTTCAACAAATCTTCAGCGCGCTGCCAGTTGGAGATCATATCAATATTATATAAATTTAAATTCAAATTCAGAACATTTTTTGTCTGCGCCGGGAGTGTTCTCGAAACTTATCAAATTAAAGTCTAAAGACAAGATGATTGTACGATCCATTGTTTTGGTTGGAAAAGACCTAGCTTAGGTATATTTTAATGGGTAAATGTACACATGTTTGAATGTGTAGGTAGAGTTGTGAACTTATGTTATCCTTAAACTTCAAAACAAATATTGTTATAATCAATAATGCCTTCAGATTTAAATAGAATCACCAGAGACAGAATAGTAAGTTCCACTGAGAATTTTATTTTAACCAGCCTCCTTTACATAACCTCTCCCACGACAAACTGACCACCCTAAATGTCCGTATTGAAGAATATTATTAATAAAAATAGAATATAAATAGAGTTGACATGTGCTTTGCCCTATGCTTGAACCAAGAATCGTAAAAACCAACTTTTCTGTGAACATAATATGATCAATTTTTTCCCGCTACCTTCCGTTGTTGGGCCTACACAATGATCAAATACCATATCCGTACCTCCGCATTCCACAAGGATGCACTCATCCATATCACCGAGTAGGATTATCCTTCTTCTCTCAAACAATAAGGCTAGAGTATCATTGAACGAGTCCCAGAAAAAATGTTTCACACACTCCTGTCACCATGAATTAGAGCATGGCATGTCATAATAAATAGTTATTTATTCCGTCTTCTATTTGAATCATATCAATCGGCGAGACACACATCTAGACTCCTTGACATTTTTTCCTGCTCTCTTATACATTACCGGACCGACTCCTTGGCTATCATACAATACATATTCCACCATTACCCCAAATTTCAGCTCATTGTCTAGCTTTTTTATGTGAAATCCATTTTTCAATGTCTCTGATGCAAACAATATCTTTCTTTTTGCGCTCATCGTATTCTGCAATTTACTTGCCTCTGAATCATTTTCATTCATAGCATCCTAAACATCTGGTCTTTATTTATCGCACAAAACTCTTTTCGACGCACGCGTTCGGTTGATGATAGTGTGAATTCTCACGGAACCTATGTTGTTTTTTGTTCGATTTTTTATGGAATGCATTCATCAAGCTACCAGCCTAGAGCAGGGAATTTTTCGGTTAGTGTAAATCATGTCAAAACTATACAGCTGCATCCTTTAGAGGTAGTGTCTTCATTCAACGCATCAGTTCTACCAATTGTCAGTTATATAAAGGTAATTCAAGAAGCAGGAAAACATGGAAGCAGTAAAAAGAGTTGAACTCTCGCTGCTTAGTCTTTAGGACGAGGAAAGGCAACTCACTACTTCATTTTTGGGATAGTAAATCAATAATCTGAGTAGAATCTGACGTAACAAGAACTTTCCAGAGTTTCCATTTTCGAAACTTCCTATAAATTTCCTGGATCAAAAATTCTCGGAAATTTTGAAGATCAATTTTGTCTTTTCAAATAAGTGAACACAAGGAGATATTGGCCACAAGGGAAACATAATTATCGATTATATCCTCGAGCAAAGCTATTTGAACTTCATCGTCCAACGTCAGAAGTTTGACTGTTTCAAGGAAATATCTGAGGTTGCAATAGGTTGCAATATGACACAAAAACGGCCTGCATCCTTAAACTGAAAGAAATTTTACAATATAATGCGTGTGCATACGAACACCTCTTTTGCAATTCTTCAAACAAGCGCTTTAATGAAATATATTTTTGGACGCTATCACATATAAGAAAAATAAAATACTCATCTTAAGTTTGGTTCAAACTTAGGGAGATCGACTATCATACTTTGAATACCATCGTTTAGACTTTTTTGGCAATATAACCGAAAATGAATATTAAGCGGTGATTAGGTTGCTTTTTCAAGAATAAGTTACTGTAATCATTACATAAAGAAAGATGTAACTGACTATCGTTACCGTTATCATTAAAAAATATAACTTTTTCTCAGTCACTTTCTCCCCGAAAAGTAACTTCCGTCACCTTGTCCATCTCTTTGATATTTTAGATATATTGGGAATTTAAACTAGCATTGCGAGACCTGATGGCCATCTAGCGTGTTGCACTTGATTAAACGCGATTAATTTGATGATAATCGAGTTTCCACAAAGTAACAAGATTTGGTAGTGGTACTTTTACAGTGAAAAATATGAATAGAGAAAGTATTGTTGTTGATGAACGTCCAGAGTGGTTCAGAATAATATGCATGCTTGGTCTTGTGGCAGCCATGTTTGCTTTGATACAGCAGCGCTTCTTTGCCCGGCGTGGATGTTTTCTTTGCCAATGATGAATGTACAGTAGGAAAAACAAGAATCAAAGCTTATATCTACCTCTATTTTTTTTATCCTTTAAATCGATAATTGTTCGAAAGTATCGCCAGTATTGCCGATCGTTCCAGAGTTCGGGGTGCTGAATTAAAAGTAAATACGATGACGAACCGGCGAGACAATCGACGTTCTTTATGGACGGATCAACTCGATAATGACCTGCTTAGTTGCTATGATGCCAGTATTGTCCCTTACCGCAGAGGTTACATGGTGCGCCTGCACACTCTGTTGTGCCAGAAACACCCAGAGCTCTCGCACCTTTAACAGCAAGTGTTAAGAAACCGTGCCGTGTAGCTTTCGTGGACAAGAGATTTAAGCAGAACGCTTCCTCAACAGCTGCAAGAACAAGCCGCAGAGGAAAATCAGGAACCGGCATTGAGACCAACTGCTGCAACAAGCCTCCCATTGAGAGACGATGGCGATTTTAGTACAAGGAGAAAAGTTAGCATTCAGGTTTCTCCCAAGCCCCATGATCTGGCTTCGTGAAGCCACCTACCCTTCGCGAAGATCTCTCAGAAGATGCAGACCTCTGGACCATCACTTGTTCAGTTTATGATGCGGCGAGAGTTTTGACCGATTAAAATCGAAGGTTCGAACCAACGATTGATGAAAAAACCAAAAAGCGCGTGCATCAACTGAACAATAAGATTGGCTGGGCAAGACAAAATGCGTCCCGTATGCAGTGTGTGATTGAGTACATAAAATCTGGTAAGCCTTTTACGGCAAGGGTCCGAAAATTCGCTCATGAAATGAGGATCCATCATGTTACACTACAAATGTCAAAGCTGATGACCATCAAGCAGCACATTGTTGATAAAATACGAGTACTATCTGACGCAAGGAGGAGCATAAAAAAGGGGAAGGGATGGGTCAGGGAGAATCAAAAGTTTCTCTTGTACGCATCGCGTTTCTTTGGCGATCCTCCTGTTTTTGTCAAAAACCCACCAGAGTCCGAAGAGGTCAGGGCATTTTGGAGGGAGATTTACGAAGTCAAACATCCATCAAATAAAGGCACTGAGAACATCATACGTTTCAAGGAGCTGTGCAATAGCTCTTCGCTCTCAACTTCTTCAAGGTAACTTGTTACCGACCT
>WSXT02227601.1:0-16476 GCA_011762715.2 Neuroterus valhalla | reverse complement strand
GAGTTCTTTAAGTTCTCCAAGTATTAAGTAGCT
This sequence comes from Neuroterus valhalla, assembly GCA_011762715.2. Taxonomy (NCBI): domain Eukaryota; kingdom Metazoa; phylum Arthropoda; class Insecta; order Hymenoptera; family Cynipidae; genus Neuroterus; species Neuroterus valhalla. The sequence goes on along the minus strand of WSXT02227601.1, from coordinate 16,443 downwards.
GTTGCTCTTGGTGGTTCGGAACCCACCGTAAACTGTAGGTCCCCATCACCCCTGAGTTAGTAGTGAGGTGTGCAAAGGAATAGAGAGAAGGTTATGCCGAGACTCTCAAAGCCGTAACAGGGAGAGAGTAAAAACAAATATTCCAAATACCGTAATGTTTGAAATAAGCTGTACAAACCTGCGAATTTTGTTAAAGTCTTTGTTTTCTTGTTGAACATATCTCTCATGGAGTAAAATGTAAAAATCTCAAACCTTCAAGATGTCTGTTTATCCCATACAGTTTTTTCGATGGGACCTCGTATGGTTTTTATTTTAAAATACAAATGAAATCGTGCGAGTTTAATCCGTTTTTATCCGGTTCGAAGCAAAAAGCAAAAAATGGTAACAATTTAATATCTAAAATAGATTTTCTTTAATTTATTATAATCGCCAATAACGTCTTCTAAAGCTAGTAAATTTTTTATGCTTTTGCATCAACTTCGAATTATGTGTCTGATAACAATTTCACTACGAAAATCGATTTTTCCAATATTATAAATTACCGTACTCCTTAATCAAAATGTCTCAACGCAAGTAATTTTTTATGTTCTTGCATCAACTTTGAATTGGGTGTATAAATAAAATTTTACTAAAAAAACTCATTTTCCAAATGCTATGAATGACCATAACTTAGTTACTCTTAGATAAAATTTATTAATATTGCAGGTCAATCGATTTGTCTCGACCCAAGGAATTTTTTAAGTTCTTGCATCAAATGTAAATTATGTGCCTGGAAAAAATTTTATACGCCTTGAACTGAGGAACCTTTAATATACTTGCATCAACTGTGAATTCTGTCAATCACAAAAGTTTTACTATGAAAAACTCATTTTTAAAACATTGAAAGGTACTTAAGAAAAAGGTAATGAATATTTTCAGAAATCCTACGGTCACTTTTGACATCCTTACACCTATCACAACATTGTAATAGACATTTTGTAAATAAGGAACATTCAATTAAACTAATTAACAAATTTTTTAAATTGTCCCATTACAAAACTTCTCTATGAGGAAGCAAAAGTATGCAAGTATACGAACATTCGGTAACATTGCATTTTAAAAGCAAGGTTTTGGTAATTAGATCGCAACCACGTTAAATTTTGGTTAAGGGTGTGATTTTTAAAATTATTTACGTTAAATTGAGTTATAATTTGCAGTGCGTCGAGGGTGAGAACCACGAAAAAGCTGTCGAGCTTTTAAAGCAAGCTCAAAACTCTGTAAAACTGGTAGTCCGTTACACTCCTAGAGTTTTAGAAGAAATGGAACTGCGTTTTGACAAACAAAGAGCTGCTCGCAGACGCCAGCACATGCAGTAATCCTGGAGCAAGTTTTCCTAGTTTATTAATAAAAAAACAACCTTTGCAAGTAGCAATATCGTCTTGTAATTCAGAAATTGCATAAACAATATTTATTTCAAGTTTTTTCTATGTACTATTACAATAAATCATTTACTACTTCAAATTTAATTCATCTGCTTTAAAAATCCTTTGTTGCAGCTTAGAGCAGAATGTTCTTTTCCCATGAATTCTAATCGTGTAGGGATCAACACTAATAAAAACAAAATTCAATTTCTTTTATGTAATTTTCATTATTTAAAGTTCTGTTGTGTTACAACCTAAAATATTACACTTTTATTTTATAAGCAAGGCCACAAACTTAACAAACATTTTACATGTGATTCTTCTAAAATTAGTCATTGTAATAGTTGTTAGTAGTCATAATAAAACATCAGGCTTCGGACATAAATCGTCACTTCAAAGAGAATCAAATCCAACACAATTCGCAATCATTTTCAATTAAAAACAATCGATTTTAGTTTTAAACGCACAACCAAAAAGATAATAATAATAATAATAATAATAATAATAATAATAATGACGCCTTTAAGGCAATAATGATAGATTTCATCAAATAACAATTGTATAGTTCTATAGAACTACAGGAAGTACAAAGGTACCACTGAAAAATGATATCGCTTTCTCGCCATGTAAAATTACAATATGTATATTGTACACTCGTAGAAAGTAACGCTCCAAAGCCCATCGATATTATTATTTTACTTGAATGTAATAATAATAAGTATACAGGACTACGATATACATATGTTACAAATTACAGCAATAACTCAATATCGACGCACCAGAACTTGAAGTTTGGCACAACATTCTCTGCGTAACATTATAATATGCAGCGGAACGAAAACGCAAACAAGAGTGGATTAGAATCGCAACACTTGCTTGGAAACGCAAGTCTTAAAAGGTAAAGAGATAAATTAATTTAGCCAGTTCATTCGTTTCGAAAATTGTAATTATCAACAAGTGTTGCACGTTCTTAATCCACCGAAACGCGAAATGTATTTTGATTGTCTGTGGCTAATTATATTTTTTTATGAGAGCCTTCAAAATGTTTTTTTTTTGTTTGTTTTTACATTACCGTTTTCATTTTCCAGCCAGTGATTCACATTTTTTCGTACTAAAAGACTTTCTATACTTGGATCAATTGCCAAGTCTTTCAAAAATTCTTTTGTCGTTTTAAAAATTGTAAATCGAAAAGAGTCAAAATACTATTCATTCTGATACAACGAAAAAATTTTGCAATTGAAACTTTAGACAATGATTGAAATGAAACGAAATTGCAAGTACAATTTCAACCATGAATTTTATCAACATAAATGAGGCGGTGTTTACATTTTGAATAGAAAAAATGCAAAGGTTAAGTTTTAAAAAAACCAGCTGATTGGAGTATTATCCTGGTATCAGGTTTTACTGGTGTATTGCTTTACTGTATTTTCGTCGCTAATATTTTTACTATAATTAACTTATCAATTAGATACTGTGACAATAAATGGCTTTCAGCCCCTAGTCAATTAGTTTAGAATAAGCTACATGGAAGAACAGACCTTCAGTCTAGCAAACGGAAGCTAGTTTTGGAACTTTAAACACATCCAATTGCGTGATTCGAAAAGAGTTTTTTTTTTATTTAATAATCTACGGTGCGAGTACGGCTTTCAATTAGAAAACTGTTATTTTTTTGTATGCAGTGGAAAAAGAAGCAGATAATAATGTCCAACTGTATTAACGTAGCGATTAAAATATACAAAAGCACTGTGTTGCCAGAGTCGTAATACGAAACTAGAAAATTAAATCTTTAACGTCGCTATAACTTCAACAATATACTCATTTTTACGATATCACAGTTAATACACGTAAATCTTGTTAATGTTACGCCGAAACAATAGAAATTTCGAAAAAATACTTCCCTTAACGCAACGATGCCGCTTTAACCATCGATTATAACTAATTTTGTTTGGTACTCATAACTATGAACGTTTTTCGAAAACGCACTCAATAGAATAGAATAAAATAAAGCAATCACGGAAAACCCGTTTTTGGATTGTAGAGATAGAAAAAATCATTTGTAAAATTGACCATAAAATAAATGCTTCGTAGTCTTTCCCTGGTAATAAACCTCTTCCAAAATTGAATTCCTTCTAAAAATATTTCCGTCTCGGAAGGAACAAAAAGAATTCGATCACGGTACGTTTTGAAAAAAATAAGGATACGAAGCGCAGGAAAAACTCGTTTCCTTTTGACTTTATAAAAATACTTGATGGAAATTAAAATTTCTGTAGCAGTTTTTTTCGCTGATGAAAGAAGTTCTAGAAATTAAAAATAAAACTTGAGGTTTTTTTTTCACAACTATGAATGGAGAAAGCAAAAAATAATATACAGTGAATTCCCAGTCCTTTTTCGAAAATATTACACTCGTAGTCGACAACTTGTATATAATTGAAGGTCCCGATAGAATAAGGGGTTTCGCGCTGGGCCTTACTCCAGAGTAGCGAGAGAGTACTCGAGCGCGAAACCCTTTATTCTATTGGGACCTCCAATTGCTAAATATTTTTTTGAATTCAAAAAACTCGTTCTGTTCTTTTGATATATGGCATTTTTTTATAAGCTTCGGTCTAGACCTTTCTGGGCCGTAGAGTAGATACAACCATATAAAAGAATCTTGACAGCACACCTTTTAAATTTTATTAAAATTCAATTTTTCAAATTTAAAAGAATTCTTTCTCAATTTGAATTTGTACGTTCATATCCATTTTTACGATTTTCTAACACTTCAAGCCGAAGTCTCGAAAACAAAAGAGTTGCCGGAGCATTTTTGCCGTAGAAACTTTAAGAACAGTCTTTCGGGAAAGAAAACTCTTTAAAGGTGGCGAGTGCCTTGAACGCAAGTTTTTTATACTTTTTCTTCAAACGTGAAATAATTCCAGGATAAAAAATTATACTATACATGGATGTAGCAAATAATTCCAACTTGTAAGAGCTAGAAACTTAGATTTGAAACAATACTAAAGATTTCAGAATTAGGAAGCGATTCAAACTCCAAAGTTCCAATTGTCTCTAAGTGTCAACATTACTCATAAATTAAATAATAAAAAATTCTCCAGTCCGAAAACGCATCAAGGATCGTTCAAAAAAAGAAAATAAAAAATGTGAAGTTCGATTGCACTACATTTTTATAATTGGCGAACGGTGTAAGCTAATAAATTGTATACCAGAAAATCGTTAGGAAGAGCTTGTATCACGCGGGCAGGGCCCTGTAAAAATATACCTTTCTCTCTTTGTATATAGTACTCTACAACCTACAAGGCTTGCCATTCGAGACTCGCCTCCAACTTTTGATTTTCTTTCTCTATTTTTTTAACCTTGTTACCATGTGTTTATTATAAAAATAAGCCGGAAGCCCGGCCTGTAATAATTTGTGAAAATCAAGAGATCTAGAAGCGAGTCCGATTTCAGTGCCTACACTCACCCCAAGGAGACTATGCAATTATATACAGCTTAATTGAAGAGAATCTCAGAAGCCACAGCGAGTAGAAAAGGGCACAAACAATACATCTTTCAACTTGATTCCTGACTTCGAATGAGCGTCCTACGACGGTATTTTAATCGTCATTTTTTAAATAATTATTATTATAGTGATGATAAAACCTGCCACATGCACACTGTCATGTCAATCTTTATCCAGTATCAAAACTGAATTCATCTCTTCTTTGGTGCAAAAAAAAAAAGGGGGAAGAAGAATAGTCCTAAAATTAAAACAGTTCTCATACAAGAGTACTTTGGTGTCTAATAATAATATTTTCGCATCGAATATAAACGAGGATTTGAATCAATCCTAGTTTCATATAAAATTTCTCGAAAATCGGGAGCCAGATTCAGTATTCATCCTGGATAAATTCGCGTGTACGCGGTACGTTAAATATATTCTCTTTAAATATATTATCAATTTCTCTAATGAATAGTTGACAATTGTATCTCTATACATATCTACAGATGGAATCTAATATAGATTTATTATCAATAATTAAACTCTCTATGAATTAATATTTATATAATAATCGCTCGCAACAGTTGTAAAGATTGCCAAACCTTCCTCTACGCGATTGCGTTTATCTTTCCTGTACATACAACTCGAATCACGCGGATTCAAGTTTATTCATAATTTAATTTGATATATGTATATATATATAATATTTATATAATATTTATAATATTTTCAAGTTGATATACAGATATTTATCTTTTAATGTTACGTCTCTAATATTGCTTGAAGTTTAGTGCTACTTTTTTCATTTTGGCATTTTTTCACCCTGAGCAACCGCTAATACCAAAGATTTTACCGTGATGTATAGAGCGGTTTTGAGGCAAAAAACGTGATCTTTCAATCAATAGTGTCAATCAAACGACGAAGTGACGATTTTCAGACAATTGTTTTTTCCTCTAAAGAGGTGTTTTCGGACCTCTTATTAAAAATCACTCCGGGTCTTGAAGCCGATTGCTTTGTGATAGCTCCGTTGCCATTTCAGTACTCTGCTCGAAATTTGTTTGCGTAAACCCCAAGAAATCGACGATTGACTGAAGCGGCTGCAGAAAGACATCGCCTTGTGATGCATTACCCCTTTACCTGTTTAAGATAACGGTTGCCCTCACCCCACTCACGCCAACGTCGACGTCGCTTGCCACTGTTTGAAAAGTCGTTGCTGGTGGATCTCCTTTTTGCCTTGGATGGACCCTCTGATTTTGCACCGCCGCTAAACCCCTGCGAATTATGCGCTCGACTATGGTTTAAAACTGTGCTAACTCCAGCGAGATTCAGAAGCGCGTCTGCACCCTCGGCAATCTTCCGCTGCTCATCAAAATCAGTCCCTGAACTCTCCACGTTCATACATTGTTCGTTGCTGGAAGAATGTTCATTCGTCATAAAAGCGTAACATGGATTATGGTATTCTAGATTTGAAAGCATCTAAATCCAAATATACGATGTAATATACAGGGTAGCGGAAGTTGCAGAATTTTATATTAGAATTGTGCAAATTTTCAAGATAATATCCAATAATAATCATTCAAGTAATAAATTGAAGCTGTCATTTTCATTCAATGAAGAATTTGCAATTGTAAACCTCCAAAATTTAACCATTCCAAAAACGCTGCAAATTACATTATTTTGAACTAGAAACCTTATCAATTGAATAATTCCAAACTCGATTAAAAAACGTTGGTCTGTAACGGCTGAATTTTTTTGTAGTGAATGTTGAGAAATGATACATTATTCTGTGATATTAGCAGAATGATCTGAAGACGTCGAAAATAATGTGATTTTTAGAAAAACGCAACGAAACACGGAAAAAGCACGGCTGAAGGTGTCAGGTTCGTAAACCAAGGCACAGTGACCAGTGTGACTTTTTCTGTTTTTTGCTATGTTCTGACAAGGTATTATCCCCGGAATTTTTTTCTACTTCTTCGAAGATAGATTTCAATAAGTAGAACATTGTGTAAAAATTGTAGGTGTTAGAAGTTATCAGGGTTGCTACTAGAGTCTGGTTTCGGAATTCCATGAATTTTCCAGGTTTCCTAGGTCTTGATTTAAAAAAATTCCAGGTCTACTTTTCAAAAACATGCAGTTAATTGAAATGTAACACATTATAATTCAATGATAATAATGGTGATGGTAATCATGCTGCCACTTCCCGCGCTCGTTCAAATCGTTTGAATAAAAAAAAAAAATCACTTATTATCAATTTCCAAATATAGAATTTGCTACAGAATACTAAATTATTATAACTTTGAAATAGATGCGATACTTGCGGCCACCCTGAATTATTCTAAAAATTAAATTTTTTTTCGATATATTAGACTGAGTTTTTGGGCAACTGTTCTATAAATTATGTATCTATGGTTCTAATTTGCCAATTTTACTTTTTCACGTCTAAAATTCCTATTTTTAAGATACATTCCAAAATTAAGAAGAATTGGAAATGGAGTCATCCAATTATAAATCTACGAATTTTAACTTGCTTAAAAATTGGAAATAATTTATGAGTCGTTAATCCAGAGTTTGACTATTGAGGTTTTTCTAAGAATTCAAAGGAAAGTTACAAAAAAGTCCTTTTTTTTAAAGAAGCAGTTTACTTATATAGCTGCACACAAATATATGCGAAACGCTATACATTCGAAATGCTGCACGGAAAGAAGGGACTTTCAATCGACTTGATTTTGACTGGGATCCCTGAAAATTTCAATTTCAGAGTGCTTCAATTTCCATAGATTTCAAAACCGTGTTCAAAATTTTTTACTTTGAAAATAAACCGAAAACTACTTTCCCGTACAGATAGCAAGAACTCTCCACGGAAAATTGTTTTAATTCTTTGTAAAAACATAATTCAGAATCATTTTTCGGTCTCAAAAAATCCTTGGCGATTTCCGGGATCAACGGTTAAGAAGACACACAAAAATATTCCTTAAAATCCGATAAAACTGTTCTTGATTATCACCCAGGTGGTTTATGATAGTAATATATTTTACAAAAGGGAAAAATTATAAATGATTACGAACTTTTCGAGCTTGATAGACGTGATGCAGCTGTACGTGTGGTCCTCACTAGAACTCCTGGTGATTACCGGAACAAGCTTCTCCGGCTCCGGTAGCTTTCTCTTGCGATCTAGACAACGGAATAAATCTTCATAATTCAACACCCAAAAACAGCAATTCACCATTAAACAATTAAACCTCGCATACCTTTATTGTGATTCAAAATGATAGGTCCGTGTTTGAACGATAGCATCGCAGCTGCTGCGGCGTCAACATCGCTATCGACTTCGGCGTCGCGATTGTCGCAGATATTGCTCGACGCGAGTCTTTTTGAGAGATAAGGGAAAAGGACTGGATCCGGAAGTCGAGTGCTGACGCTCTTTCTCGGGATTTTTTCGGGAGACGCAATATTTTGAGCAGATGGGGGAGGAAACGGAGCACGCGAGAGCGCCTGTATCAAATTCGGGCGATACTGTGCATCCACCATCCACAACGATCCTTTCCCCAAATTCTGAAAATTAATGAATTTTATTACTGTCAGAAATGGAAAGAAAAAAAATTAAAGATTTTTGTTCAAGTAGCGGTGAAACTTACTGGTGCTTTTTCCACTTTCCGGAAGCACTTGTTGAGACTCAGGTTGTGTCTCACCGAGTTTTTCCAGCCAGTCGGCGCGTTTCTGAAATAGGGAAAGTGGTCCAGAATCCAAGCATAAACTTCTTTCACCGGCAGAGCTTTTACTGGACTGTCCTCAATCGCCATGAAAATCAAACAGGAGAAAGAATAGGGAGGCTTGCTATTTCTATGAAGATGAGGATCATAGGGTATATGGGTTGGGTGCTTATTGCGATTAGAAACGGGAAGATTATTGTTGCTCAACGAAATCTTGGATTGATTACTTTGTCCTCCTTCGAATTGCATCTTTTCCTGGAAGATTTGGGAGACCTTTTGATGAATTTTGCCAGAGGGTTGGAAGCTTGGACTCTGAACTGAATTCGGACTTTTGCCATTACTGTCTGGAAAATTCAATGGAAAATGTATCTTAAGTTCCCGTTAATCATTATAATTTAAAAGATTTGCATCATATAATATTCAATTTATTTAGTACCTGGTGAATAGCTCTCGTCCAGACTCGATACAGAGTTTGTATTTTCCGAGAGGTCAGCGCTGTCCTCGCAAATATTATTGTTCAAGACATTCTCGTCTTTGGCGTTCTTCGAAGGATTTGAAATCTCGAGACTCTTTAGCAGATTTTGCTGATGAAGCCAAGTGAGGGAAGTCAAATCATCATCGGATTGATTACTTTTTTCGATAGACTTGTCGCTTCTAGGACTTTTTTCAGTCAGCTCACCTACGAAGTTGCCTTCAGTCGCAACTTCTTCTTTCACGGAATAAACAGCTTCTCCACAGTCCAGTACATGCGTTACAGTTAAACCAACATCGGTTTCCATGTTCGATGAATCTGGCCTATCTGGTGCCATTCTCTTGCTTTCCTCGTATTAGGTTTTATCACTGAAAAATAAATATAAACGCATCTCTTAGAAAATAAGATTAAATGCTTGGCAACATACAAAAGTTCTTTTGAAAATTGAAACTATCTTGAAATTGAACAAATTTTCAAGTCCTGTGCGTTCCAAATTGGAATTCCGAAGTGTTCCTTCCAAAAGCACATGGAATTATCTTGAAATTATATTTTGCAATTGTCAAAGCTAATTTCAAGCTGAATAACAGTGCCGAGAAGAATCAAAAAGTTAAAATTACACATAAATTCACTTTTTTTCATCTTATTAGGGAAATCAGAATTGTCAGTATCAAAATCAACTTCCATCAATGCAGACTAAACAAAATTTCATTATTGCATTGTGTCACATCTCTGATGTCCATAATTCGAATTTTGTAATTAGGCCACGATTGCTTTCAAATAACGCAGGACTGCGCGCTGTCAGTAGAAAAATTAACATTTTTCAGAAATACGTTTGCCATTAAAAAAAATAGGTTTCAATTTCGAAAAGACCGTGATTTCCATATTTAAAATGAAAAAAGTAAATTGCCTTAAGTTTAAAAATAATCCTTCCAAATCATAACAATTGCAAAATTTCTGAACTTGAATTGAAATGAAAGAAATTTAAAAAAGACTGAAATGCAGATTCGCAGCTTTAAAAAAAAAAGTAGTTACGTAAGCGTGAGGGCCTTTAACTTTTCAATGTTTTGAGAATAGGGGTGAGTTTTACTCATTTTTCGAACTGCTTTTTTTTTTTAGAAACTAAAATGTGTGCCAAACGGTTTAACTTCAGATGAGACATTAATCACGGAATTCTAAACTGGAGGTGAAAATTGATTTCAGAAATATGGCGGATCAAAGTTCATTAACAAATTGGACCATGTGCTTTGTATACCCTCTGAAAATTTAACATCACTTACCCTGACATTTTTTGGGTTACTCATAACGAATCTGCAGACTTTCAAAAAATAAAAATGGCTAATCAATGAGGTGGATCATGAAATATAATCATATATGTGGTCCGCCATACTACGCAAGCCAATTAAAATTTTAAAAATTAAACATTTTTAAACTAGAAAATAAAAGTTATGGGGAACCTTGGTGACCCAAAACAGCCTAGGGTAAGGGATTTTGAGTCACGAAAGTAGACTTAAAAATGGTGCTTTAAAACTCATGGAGTAACTCGTCAATAAAATTCGATCTGCCGAATCTCTCAAACCAATTTCCAGCTCAAGTTGACAATTTCCTGTAAATAAAAACTCGTCATCAAGAATCTTTTGTCATGCAATTCAATTTGAAAATTGTGGGTCCCGAAAGATAATTTTTTCACCGCCACTCTTGAAGATCTACTGCTGTTTCACGCCAAAATTGTTTAAAAAAGTAATAAGCTTATCTCAACAGTTTCATTTTCAAGATCGAAAATTACAAAAATCAAACATAATACTATCATGGAGCAATCTTTTAGGACGAAATCGATGTAAAATGTAGCAAAGCAATTTGCTAAACTGTTACGCAACATGGAAAAAATGTATAAAAGATGGAGTTGTATCGACCCTCAATTGAAATGATATTGGTATGTTGATGGGAAAATTGGCTTTAGGGTCACAAAAGAATTGAAATCAATTTGTCATTGAATCAGACGTTTCGGCCTCTGTTATGGGCCCTCATAAGCGCTTTATTTCTGCAAATAATGTACAAAAATTTTGGTTCGTGGGAATGTGTAATTTCAAAGCAGAAAAAAATTCATGTGGATATAAATTGAGACGAAATGGGCTCACCAACTTCACCGAATCAAAATTTTGTTTATAACATTTATAACGTCTGATTCAATGACAAATTGATTTCAATTCTTTTTTGACCCTAAATTCAATTTTACCATCAACATACAAATATTACATAAAACCCTAATTTAAAAATACATAAAAAAATATCAAAACAAAGTCTCCAAGCCCGACAACAAATTTTAAAAAATGGAAACATCGCGCAAATTTTGCCAGGAATCACTATCACGTGCCAGGTTCTACGAATTTTAGTTTTCCTAGTTTTGCGATGCAACCAGTGCCCTATTGGCCGTGCAGATCGATTTCGTTGCCAACTAACCAACCGGAGACACGTCATACGAGAAATGAAGAGTGCTCTCTTGAGTCTCCTTAGAGTCTCCCAGTGTTCGTTGGATGCGCTTGGTAATTTTTTTGGTGAACATCGCGGTGCATACTGCACATGCACATACACAAACAGAACACGACCCAACTACACAAGGACTTGTTTATCCGAAAACAATGCGCGACAAAATGGCTACCGCGAATTCGAACCAGCTGCACTGCAGGCTAAAATTTACCTTCACAAAACTCATTTTCTACCAATGAAGTTAAACTTTCTTCAAAAATATTAGTTACCTAGAATTCTATCCGAAACCTTCAATCTAGTAGAAAATCACAACCATAACTTGCTTTTAAAAGAGATTGTGAAACATGGCGTCGTTCTTTCGAGTGCACGTTGCGAGTTTTTGCATCTCTAATTACTTTAAATCACCATGACGATAACAACCTTTTCTATCGACAATATTTTCGTCCCGTTCATTTAAATGTCGTCTGCTAGGGCATTTAAACTCCTTTTTTTTCAAAGCATCGACGTGCGACGTGTTGAAAAAAACTGTGGACAAATTTTTGTTTTTGGATTCCAGAAAAGGACAGGAGCAAGAAGCTACATTCCTTGTTTTTTTTTTACAAGAAAATGAACTTGATATTGATTGACATCATAGGAAATTTTGGAAATAAAAGACCCGTGAAGTTAAAGGCTTGTAAAAAACACGATTGCATTACTTGTTGAATTCAAATATGGAGTTGATAATGGATTACGAAACTCGAGCAAGCATAAAAATGGCCACAGCATCGCTTGCACACGGCATCAACACGCTTTCTGATAAAAATACTTGCAAAAAAAATAAATTTAAAATTTCAGGATAATTTGTTTTTACACACGTAACAACCAGGCCGAATTTAGACAAATTTTGTTGCTCTATTTTGGACTTTTCCTGCCAATTTCGTCACACTTTGCGATCCTCCTCAATGATGTGACCAGTAAAAGGGAATACACTTTTTGCACTTGTTTCAGGTGATTAATTGTTCAAAAGGGAAAAGGTTGCAGTTTTTTCTTGATGAACTAAATTTCCGAACAAAGTGGGCCATTCGACACATGATCCAGCGTTTTGCGTCTCCCGATTTATCACAGTCATTCCTTTTCCCAGATCGCGGATTAATCTTTTAGTTGGATTCAAATTTCCAGAAGGGTTTTGGATGAGGTTAAATTTTTTGTTGTTGAAAACTTACGTATTCACTCACGCAGACGTTGTTTGGGAATAGATTTTCTACAACGACGAGCATCTCGAGCAGTCTACACAACACCCAGCTGATCAGGACGCCATATTTTTGACGTCATTCAAAATATCGAATAAAATCGAAAGTGGTTGGTTGATTATAGATAGGTTTAGATATAAAACAATCGATGTTCGATCGATCGAGCAATGCTCGAATTTTCGATACCTCGGAATTCAAACTTCTATATAGGAAGAAACTTTCAAGACGTATTTATACAGCAAATTTATTGAAGCCTTGACAGAAAGAAAGTTAGGTCAACACGAATTTCTTATCCATACAGTTCTATAAAGTCTTTCTATAAAGCTCAACCTTAACCTTCATTTTCTTTAATGTTACCTTAGAAATTTTGTACTAGGATAAAAGCGGGAAATATAATTTGCTCTTGCGTTAAAAGAATCCAAACATTTGAATTCAGAGAAATCTACGATTAATTACTCTTACTTTAAAAAATAATATGTTTGATATTATCGGCTCTGGGTTTTTTACAACTAGAACGTCTGCTGAATTTTATTTTCAAAAATGTTTTCTTCTCATTCAATTAAAATTTCCCCGCCTCTCTAGTCCTTTTATTCACTTCTGGGCTTTCTGATGAATTGAGTTCTCTTCGTTAACCTCTGTTCAAAACTTATAATTTTTAGTTTGTAAACAAACACGACCATTTCGACATTTCCTGTTCAATTTATTTTTCACATTTTTTTTAAGGTTCGGCAATTGCAGCGCCTTCACGAAATAGGAAAAAAAAATCTATATAGAACTCCAGGACAAAAAATTTGTGTTGATCCAACGTTATTCCTGCCGAAACTTCAATTCTCGATTCATAAACTGCCGAAAGAATACAATCAAATTATTTTTTTAAATGTAATACTTTTGTTTCTGAAGAATTTCAAAACTCTAAAATACCTTGTCAACCCAGCACAATCTTTTTATACAAAAAACTTTTGTTCTTGTTAATGTCCATCTTGTTGAAAAATCTTGAATAATATTTCTCTAATGTATTATAAACTATCAAAATCTGAATACATTTGAATAATAATGTGAAAAAAATCTTCCTTTCACTCAAAAAAGAATGAAGTTTAATAATATAGTGATGACTGGATCAGCACAATTTGATTTTCAGCCACCAAACACAACATATGTTCTTTCCATTCTTTTTCACCTCCCTGAAATATTGTAAATAATGGATTGCTCAATAATTTAGTCTGAATTATTTATTTTGAACCTACCACAGAAAGCTTTTTTAGCTATTTCGGGCAATTTATTATTTGTCCCCATGCAGCTCTCTTGTCTTCACTTATCCTTTAAAATGACAAAATTAAAACAGGACACTTAACGATTGGAGAAAAATACAGAATTCATAGCAATTTCTTTATTTTTTCTAAAATTTCGAATCTCACAGAGACGAATAATCGGAATGTCATCAATCGTTCCATTGATCGATCGAATCTATTATGAAAGACATGGCTTCTTACGAAATGCATTTTTGGAAATCTAAATGGTCACAGCCAACTTGACGTTTAGATACATTTATATTTTTGATAGATAAATAGAACTCGTTGAATAAATCTGATGAAGTGTACAGTCAGGACGTTCAGCAAGTAGACCAGTATTTTTCTCTATGACTGTGAATGGAAAACGACCGTACTGTATTAGATTTATATTAAACTTATATAATATATGTGACTCTTAAGAGCTAATTGCTGCACAATAATTCCTATGCATATTTATATTAAGCCTTTGACATTTACTCTATATAAATAGCATATAATCTCTAAACCATAATTTTGTCTTTTAAATTCGAATAAAATAACACGCCTCTCTCTCGACTAACATAAACCAGTATGTATACTCCTTTCTCACATTCTCTACATACTTCCTTAATACGCATTTCGTAATTGGAAATCTCATGTTCAAAACGGATATCAATCTACCTATACAATAATAACTAATGCAAGTTATGACTGATACAAATTTTACAACTCACAACCTACAGTTGCTTTCAATCGTTACAAACTGACAACTGGTACTCTACACAATTAATGGCACTACCCCTTCATGCCAATTTAACCCTATCATCGCAAATGGGTTCGGGAACTGAATCAATCGAGTGTTTTTGTATAAAAATATACCTACAAAATAGAAAAGTTTTTTCGTATAAAAAATATTCTCATGCGATTTTCAAGAGTTTTAAATGTACACCGTCGGCCTTCTTTCAAAAAATCATTCAGACTTAGTTATTCGCGAACCTCTCAGTTTCTTCACTAATTTTTCATTCATCTAAAGCATTCATTCTGCAGCTTTGTTATCTCATCATCGTTCATTATTTCAGCAGTACTCACAAGAATCATTTAATCTATTCCAAATGCTAATCTATTTTAGTACAGGAGTCGCAAACACGAACTGGATTTTCCCAACCACGACGAGGAACTGGTTTGCGATGTTGAGAACAATCATGACAAACTCCTCGACCGCAGTCTCGACAATGATGCAAGAGAATTGTATCGGAGAATTTGGCGTCGCAAACGCAACAATGGGTGACTTCCGAATCGGGAACCCAGTAGGATGGCCTCACCGTATCCTTGATAATCGCTGTAATCAAAATTATAACTTGGTAATCTTCCGAGAATCTCAATGAATTTTTGAAAATGCCGCAGTTAAATAGTTTGTGTGAAGGCACCACCATGGTCAGATGAAAACTTAAAAGGCTGTGCCTCCAAACGGAATAGTATATTTTAACACTAAGCTAGAAAGATAGATTTTTTTGCCTTTGCCTTCTTATCACACAGGTACGGGCATCCAAATTTGTAGTAGTGTTGCATACTAATTTTCTTCCACTCCCCTCGAAAGAACGTCATCCGAAGCCGCATTTCAGACTAGGAACGTGTGGCTTAAGCGGTCTACGACAATCGCACTTCCCTGCTTGAAACGCAGCTGAGGAAAACGTACTTTTCAGCCGGGAGGGAGAAAAATTATTTTACGCGCATTTTTGGCATTCGAAAAGTTCTAAATTTGCCATTTGTTCAAACTTACACTTGGAATAGGAAAGTACAGTGCCAACAGCGCTTAAGGTCGACACCACATGCTCAGAAACTTTCCTGACACTGACGTCTTCCAAGTTTTCAACTTCCTCATTGGAATTCGAATTCCTAAGATAACAAGAGTCGCAAACTCTAACAGGTGTGTGCCAATTTCTAGCCGGTACACATTTTGTTTTTGAAGAACAATGCGCACAAAAACCTTCTCCACAGGCTCGGCAGTGGTGTTTGGTGTCAGTGGGTCCAAATAACATATTGCACTTGTGGCAGCACCTTATTTCATTATTCGGTCGCCAGTAAGCCGGGGCAACCTGGTCAGCGACCCAAGCAGTTATTGCTTTCGTTGGCTGAAGAGAAACGTTTGTAACTGCCTCAGTTAGATAGGAAACTCCGTCTACCACTCGTTGTGCTGTATTTTGAGACGTAAGGGAAAGACTTGCCTGGCCAAAATTAAGAAATAAATTTAACAAATTAGAAGAGGAATTTGAAGAGTAGCGAAAAGCGATTAGACCCTAAATTCAAAAACAGCTTAGTTCAATCAGGATAGACGGTTATGTGGCTGGGGTCTGTAACGCCCCAGTGTATCGGCTATGGTTGACGCCAGAAGTGTGTCGGCACAC